>JBBPBX010027446.1:0-34743 GCA_038048925.1 Garcialebias charrua | reverse complement strand
CACTGGTGTCCACCACCGGGTTCGAGGGTTGCCACCAGGACAGGCACCAACAACCTTGCGGCCACAGCTCCGATAAGCTGCCTCGACAATAGAGGCGCAGAACATGTCCCACTCGGACTCAATGTCCCCCGACTCCTTCAGAACGTGTTCAAAGCTCTCCCGGAGGTGGGAGTTAAAGCTCCGTCTTACGGGAGACTGCCAGACGTTGCCAGCAGACCCCCACAATAAGTTTGGGTCTGCCAGGTCTGACCGGCATCCTCCCCCACCATCGAGGATATATAAGAATCAAGAATCAAGAATCAAGAAGGTTTATTAACATTGCATCAATTTTCACCAATACAACGTAAACATGTAGTTGCAGCATCCAGGAGAGAGAATGAGTGCAAAAAGCTGCAGCTCAACAAAGCACATGACATGTTTATCAACACATGATATGTTTATCAACACATGATATGCTCTTAGCGCGGCCAGGCCCAATCTGTCCCCAGATGAAGGTCAAAAGCAGGAAAACAGGCAGAGACACGGGGATTCACAGCATTGATATTAAAAAAAGATGAATCACATTTTGTCTTCAAGACACCGCGTGATCCAGTAAAAACCATATCAGAGCACATTTAGTTACAATAACAAATGGAGAGACGGCAGGCAAGGAGAGTCTGTGAGTAATTTCAGACAAACACAGAGTTCAGCAGATGTGCAGCTGGGTGTTATCTGAGGCTTCACAGAAATCTCTGGGGAGTGGGAGGGGGGGGGACTCTTCAGCTTCACACTCCAGGAGAATGGCTTCCCACAGCCTACTTTTCAAGGACATGTGCAGAAGCCAGATAATGTTCTTGTTTGTTATCCAATAGACCACAGTGTTCTTTTCCACTGCCGCCTTCAAGTCTGTGGTGCTGTTTCATGGCCGAAAGAAATCCAAATATGTGGTTCTGCTCCGCTCCGCTTCATGAACTTCCATCTGTCCCTTGATTGATCCGGGGTGGCTGTAAACAAGTCCCAAAACGGACAGCAGGTGCGCGGTGGTCCACCACTGCTCCAAGCGAGCGATTGAGCTCATACAACAGCTGGGATGAGGAGCTCACGGCCCGGTTCAGAGAATTTTGCTGATCAGGTAGTGCCGACAGCGCGCTGATAGCTGCCGAAGCCTCCCTCAGCTTCCAGTAACAAACAACTCCGCTTACGCCAAAAAACAGAGCAGTTGCTACCAATAATCCAATAATCCACAAATCCTCCACGTCTTCGACACTTAAGACGGTCAGACACATGGGCTGCCACTGACCCCACGAGTCCATCACGTATCCAGCCGCGTGTGTGTCGGAGGGACAGACAGCTTCTCCTGGCACGGTCCGCTTCGTGGAAAAAATCTTATCCATTGAAGAAACAGCCCAATTTATTAATTCCATATTGGTTCGAGTGAGCGCTGAAGGGTCGCAGACGAGACGAAAAGCAAGCAGGGAGTAGGAAAAACTTAGGGAGGGAAGAGCAGAAAGATATGCGACCTGCCTTGCCGAGTGCCGGAAGAAGAAATATATATATTTATATATATATAAATTTATATATATATAAATATACTATATCTATATATATATAGATATAGATACAGTATAGATATACAGTACTGTATATACAGGGAAACCTCGACTTACGAACGAGTTCTGGACCTAAGGACCATGTAAAAAAAACGTGTCAGATCCTATAAATTTTATTTTTAATTTTTTTTTATAAATGAATACATGTACAGTACTGTACAGTCACCAAGCACTTAGCCTATCCTAACACAGTTTTTAAAGATGAAGGAGTTAGTTGAATTGTCTCCCTTTCACATAAAGTGAAAGTAGCTCCCTTTATGTGAATGGAGCCTGCTGGGGAGACAATTCAACTCACTCCTTCATCTTTAAAAACTGTGTTAGGATAGGCTAAGTGCTTGGTGACTGTACAGTACTGTACATTTATCTATTTATTAAAAAATATATATTTTTTAAAAAAATTAATGTATAAATAGATAAATGTACAGTACTGTACAGTCACCAAGCACTTAGCCTATCCTAACACAGTTAAGGAGTGAGTTGAATTGTCTCCCTCCTCCCCAGCAGGCTCCATTCACATAAAGGGAGCTACTTTCACTTTATGTGAAAGGGAGACAATTCAACTCACTCCTTCATCTTTAAAAACTGTGTTAGGATAGGCTAAGTGCTTGGTGACTGTACAGTACTGTACATGTATTCATTTATTAAAAAATGTATTAATTTTTTTACAGTGCGTTCGTAAGTCCGAGTTGCCGTAGGTCGGGGGTGACGTAAGTCAAGGGTTCCCATATGCATGCAGTATATGAATGATTGGCCTTGATAACGTGATCTTTGGAGCGTGACGTCATACCTGCATAAGCCACTGCTGTATTGACAGCAGCCACCGCATGCACCCGGTATTTCTCCTCCACAGATTGCGTGTGCGCGATCACCGTCTGAACCGTGAAGGCGCACGCGAGCTCCACGGCGGCCGCCTGGCACAGAGAGCCGCGCACAGGGCTCGCGCACCGGAAACCATGCCGCTTGTGCGTCGTGTGCAGCTCCGACAGTCCGATCCCCCACACATGCATTGCTGCGGCGCGTGCCGCAGTGGCAGCCGCGAACTGGCACGCGATGTGCCGCAGCGCGCGGCCGCCGGGCAGCGTGGTGTGGTACGCGCGCTGCAGTGCGCCGCAGGGGTTCCCGATGGCCCCCCTGAAGGTGAGCCCGTGGACCACCGACGCCAGGTAGGTGAAGGTGAGCGCAAGGTGAGGGTGGACCCCGCCCAGCTCGGACAGCAGCTTCAGCTCGTGCGTGCAGCAGCACAGCTGAAAGGTGGACACGAGCTCTGCCGCGTCCATGTGGAGCTCGGAGCCCACCAGGACCCGGACCAGGACTCTGCGGGTCACCTCGCTCAGCACCACGAGCCCCGCGAGCACCGACAGAGACACCGCCACGTCCGCGTCCATGGTGGCGGGGCTTCGGCTTGGTTCGGCCCCAAGTCACTGGTCCCTGAAGCCTCGGATATAGTCGCGCTTTGGTCCGCAAGCTGGAGCGCGCGTGCTGCGCGCGCACTGTGCATGCGTTTATAGTGTGGCACGGCAGCGCATGGCAAAGTGCTGTTCTTTTACTGACCAGCAGGTGGCAGTACCCTCTAAAACCTGTGCATATGTTGCAAGAAAGGGTGTAGAAGAAGAAATCTACCGTAGAAGAAGAACTGTTTGAAATCACACAACAAAAACAAATAGCTTTCCGCTCGCTCGGGGAATTTAAAACATTTGAATCACATAAAAAACATTCCTCCATGCGTCGCGACGCCGTTTCCACGACCACAGCGGCGCAGACAGTTGCAGATTCTGGCGTGAAGGCTGTCGGGGAGGTCCCTACCCGACCTGTCAATCAATTCGGCGCGCGCGCTAGGCTTGCGGAGCTTCAAAATTTGGGAGGTGCACGACCACGCGCGAAACCAACGCGCTGGCCAAAGCGCGGGGGCGGGGACGTCGCGTTTGCGTCACTTTGGCCGCGCGCCCTATGCGACGCGTCAACTATATCCGAGGCTTGAGGGTCCTTCTCCGCGAGGATGCTGGATCCATCCGGTGGGGGCTCACATGGTGCGGAAGTGGTCCTTCTCCTCCTCTGAACAACAAAGTGACCTCCCCACAACACAGCTCAGATGATCTTATCAAATATAAACAATATATAAGAATTATATCAGGATATATATTACAATATATCAGGATTACTGAGCATGAACTTTCTTAATATATAAGAATATTTATTAGATTTACCAAATACAGTACTCTCACAGTATCCTGCTGTCATTAAACCTGCTGACGTCACAAACTGTTGGGTTGGTTTGCAGGGGCGTCATCAAGGAGGGGCCAGGGGGGCCTATATATTTGATGTTTGTTAAAGAGGAACTAAATGCAAATGTAACTTTTTTTAGCTGATAAACTCCCTATGTGTTTAAAAGGTTTCATAGCACTACAGTATGTCTGTGTTAATTTTCATGTAATTGTTCGTATTTGTTTAAATCGGCAATATTTGGTCTAAAAATGTGTTTACGGTAGCCCTATGGGTTGAACAGAGGTTATTGCACCTTAATTTTCTTGTTGGTGTAGGATTCGCTAGCCTGGTTAAAACCAGACCCTTGTCCTTCACTTCACTTCAGACAAGGAGGGAAATGAGAATTGAGCGGAGCTGTGCAGGAAGGCGAGGGCCAGGCTAAGGATTCGCACAGTGACGTGTTTTCGCAAGCTTTCGTCACGAACGTGGTTCAAGCAGAGCCAATCCCCTGCGGAGATGAGAAGGTCCTCACTGCAGTGCATACCTCATGTGGAAGTGATACATTTCACTCCTGAAAAGCTCTGCAACAAAGCATATTACTGTATACCGTATTTTTTGGTGTATAGGTCGCACCTTTTTATGGTTTTTTCAAGGCCTGCGACCTATACACCGGTGCGACCTGTTTATGGATTTTTTCCCATATTTTTAGACCAATTTTTGGCTGAGTTATGGCCCTTTTTCCCTGTTGCATAAAATGGTGCAGTACCAGTTTCGGCCGCTATGATCGCTAAAGAGGCCTGTACCGGTATTCTGCTTTATTTAAAGTCAAAGTCAAAGTCAACTTTATTGTCAGATCTGCAATATGTACTGTACAGGACATACACAGGACCGAAATTGCGTTTCTCTCAGTCCCTCGGTGCAACAGTAAACATCTAAACATTGAAACACTGAACATATAATAATAGACATAAGCATAAAATAGTAAAACTAACACTGTCCTGAGTTTTTGCATAGTGGTATAAGAGTATGAAAATTTACACCAACTCTAAAACTAAAACATTAAACATTCAATGAACATAAAATTTACACCAACTCTAAAGCTAAAACATTAAACATTTAATGAACATAATACTGTCCTGAGTTTTTTGCATACTAGTATAAAAAAAGAGTATAAAAAGTATAACTAAAATAAACTAAAGGTTTCTAGTATTGACATTTGCAAAGTGGCAAAGCAGCGTATGAGTTAATGTGCACAGTATATGTATGAGGTAGTAGTTGATGTCGTTATAGAGGCAGAAAGTGGCATATGCAGTAAGGCACATTGGGCATCCCTAAATAAGACCGTTCAGAGCACACTGTATATGTATCAGCAGTGGTGTAGATATTAGAGTAGTGAAAATGTAAACAGTAGTAATTACATGTAAGCAGTAGTAATAAAAGTAAACAGTATTAATAAATGTAAACAGAGAATGTAAACAGTATTATGATTATAGGCAGTGATGTAATACAAACATTAGTGCAAGTATGAGAAGTAGTGCAAACTGTATTAGCACATGACCGAGAGTTTAGTGAATAACCCGTTTGATGACACAGAGTCCAGTGTTAAAATCTTTGTGTTGTGTGGTAATGTGTGAGAAAGTTTTAGAGTTAAGGCAGTTCAAATGGGAGGGGGGGCAGAGCAGGCAGAGTGTTTAGCATCCTGACTGCCTGATGGACAGAGCTGTCTCTCAGTCTGCTGGTTCGAGCCTGGAGACTCCTCAGTCTCCTCCCTGATGGCAGCAGATTTACAGATTTATTTGGGTGTAGCTGTAACTGTCAAAGTGCATTTCAATCAGCTGCACCTCCAGATGCTGCATATTTCAGCTCACAGTCAGCTCCACCTCCAGATAATAATAATAATAATAATAATAATGAATTCCATTTATAATGCACTTTTCATTAATAAAAATCTCAAAGTGCTACAAAGTGTAACAAAGCAAAGATCAAAATGAAACAAGTGATAAAATCAAATAAAATCAATAATAATATCGACTAAGATCAAAGATAAAATCATGTGGATGCAGATTAGGCTTGCTTAAAAAATAAATAAAATAAAACAAGTGATAAAATCTAGTAAAATATAATAAAATTGCTGCAGCTATCCTGCACTGGTTTCCACAGCAGCTGCAACTCTGAGCAGATCACCTTCAGCTGCAACTGATTTGTCATTTATTAACAAAAATTAAAGTGAGACACAGTCTTACAAAAAAGGCAGCCAACAAACATTTTTTTAGGAGTCTGTAGTTTAATTTTAATGATGTTGGTGGTATTTACATTTTGAAATAAGCTGATTTGTAATAATTTATTAACAAATATCAAAGTGAGACACAGTTTTACAAAAAAGGCAGCCAACAAACATTTTTTAGGAGTCTGTACCGGTAGTTTACCGGTAATTTTAATGATGTTGGTGGTATTTACATTTTGAAATAAGCTGATTTGTAATAATTTATTGACAAAAATTAAAGTGAGACACAGTCTTACAAAAATGGCAGCTAACAAATGTAGGTGCGACCTCGACCTATACACCGGTGCGACCTATACACCGGTGCGACCTATTTACGGATTTTTCCAGTTTATTGATAAATATTAGCCACTGCGACCTATACAACGGTGCGACCTATACAACGGAAAATACTGTAGTTTTCGGAATGGCACTAGTTATTTGTGTATTTTAACTTATTTATTTTAAAAAGATTTTTCACTTCATCAAAACTGTCTGGTTGTATTTGTTTTAATAGTGTGCAACAGAGGAGGAGAACGCCAAGTTGGGTCAGTGGTATAACAGTTGGGTTGGGACCCGGGAGATCTGAGTTTGAGCCCCGGACACGGAGAACTTTGGTTGTTATTTTTATTTTTTTTAAGCCTTTGGTTTTGGATAGATCGGGTGGAATATATAAAAAACATCTACATGTTTATTCTTGTTGCTTGGTTTATGTTGTTGGCTAAAGTTTTAGTTTGTTTTAGGTTGTTTGCTGGAGGAGGCGTGAAGGCAGCAAAAAACCCCACCTCCTCCCCCCTTGTCTCTCAACACGCCCATTTTGAGGGAGATTTTTGAATTTGCTTCGAGGGTGGAGTTAAAGCTCCACAGGGCATTTAGTTCTCCTTTAAAGTGAGACTAAACCCAGGTTGAGACGGTAACTCCTCCTTCCAAAATCTCCCTGAAAATGGGCGTGTCGAGAGACAAGGAAGGGTGGAGGTAGAGTTGTGCTTTTGTTCACGCCTCCACCTGCAACAACCTAAAACAAATTAAACCTCTAGCCAACAACATACACCAAGCAACAACAAAGAATAAACATGTAGATGTATTTATCTATTCCACCCATTCCATCCAAAACCAAAGGCCTAAAACAATGAAAATGAAAAGAAAAATAAAACCGCTTGTCAGGAGTGAAATGCAGCACTTCCATATAAGGTATGCACTTCTCATCTCTGCAGGGGATTGGCTCTGCTTGAACCACCTGTGTGACATCACACATGAGCAGACATGTCACACATGAGCGTTTGCACAAATAAGAAAATTAAGGTGTAATCCACCAGTTCAACCCATAGAACTACCGTAAACACATTTTTAGACCAAATATTGCCAAATATTGCCAATTTACACAGATATGCACAATTATGTGAGAATAAACACAGCCATAGTGCTAGATAACATTTTAAACACATTCTAGGGAGTTTATCAGCTAAAAAAAGTTAATTTTGGGTTTAGTCGCACTTTAAAGAGGCACTCAACCCACTGTGAAACGGTAGCTCCGCCCCCTGACCAGATTCAAAATCTCCATGAAAATGGGAGTGTCAAGAGACAAGGAGGGGAGGAGGTGGGTGGTTGTGCTGCGTTCACGCCCTCTCTAGCAACAAACTGAAACAAACTAAAACTCTGGCAAACAACTTACAGCAAGCAACAACAAAGAATACTTATGTAGATGTATTTATCTATTCTCACCCGATCTATCCGAAACAAAAGGCGGAAAAAAAAAAGAGAAAGAAAATAGCACAAGATATGCAATGACCAGGGATTGAACCTGGGTCCCTCAGATCCCAAACCTGCTCTTACACCACTGCCCCAACTTGGCATTCATGCATCACTTGTCCATCGTACAATAAGAAAACAAATACAACCAAATAGTTTCGATGAAGTGAAAAGTATTCCTAAAATAAATATGTTAAAATATACAAATAACTAGTGCCATTCCGAAAACTATAATATTGCAGTACTATTCTGGAGTGCAATGTACCACTTCCATATAAGGTATGAACTGCAGCGAGGACCTTCTCATCTCTGCAGGGGATTGGCTCTGCTTGAACCACTTTCGTGACGACAGAGTGAGAAAACACGTCACAGTGAGAATCCTAGACCAATCAGAAAATCAAGGCGCAATCCCTCTGTTCAACCCATACCGTAAACACGTTTTTAGACCAAATATTGCCGATTTAAACTAATACGCACAAATATATGAAAATTAACACAGACATGTACAACATTTTAGACACATTCTGGAGCTTATCAGCCAAAAAAAGTTAATTTTGAGTTTAGTCGCTCTTTAAAGGTATTGTGACAATATGCTAAAACATAGACATCTTTAGAAAGTGGAGCTACTCAGCTTTGATTTTTTTGTACACAGATTCGTCGAATAATTAATATTTAAAAGTCTTTTTTAATAAAACGTAACTCTGCAGTGTGTCGCAGTTTTTGGGTGGAGAAAGCAGGGGTCAAACGCCGACGCCTTTTTATGACAATGTAATGAACGCACATTGTAAATAACAATGGCAGAGAATATAGAAACTGAGGAATTAAGCAATTTAAGTGAAGATTTGAGCGATTTGTCTTCAGTTTGGGAAGCCGAAGTTAGTTCGAGTGATGAACAAGAAACAGCTGGGTGCCTCACCTCCAGGCGAGCGGAGTCTCAGCCCGCCCCGCGCTGAGACTCCGTCCTCGGCCACATCGCTCCGTTCTCTGGCCCCCCTCTCCTGGAGGTGAAAATAAAAAGGTGATCTTGAAGACAATAACTGAGTTCTAATAGCAGCCGCAGACTGAACTTCATGTCCCTACGTCACATGACGTTGCATGCGGAAGTACCCGGATGTCCCGTGACGAAACACAGCGCCAAGTTTAAAATCACTTTGAAACAAATTTTCATTGATTTATCATTTTGCTTGTAAAAACGAACGTTGAATGATACAACATATATATGTTGTGCCACTTTATGCATAGTTCCAACATCATGTCACAATACCTTTAAGCAAATGCACACATTTTGACGTTGTGTTCTGGACTTTGTTGTGTTTACATCTTGAAATGCAAATGTGCACCTTTTCCTTTCAATTTTTAAAACTGGGAAGGGATTCATTTTAAACACTGCTGTTTTATAAACTGGTTTTATAAACTGGTTTTGAGCTGCACCTTAATGTTATATAAAAATATTGAAGTTCTCAAGACCTTGTTTTATGACGTTGTAAACACATCTTTCAGAATACTTTAGAAAATAATTTTTAGCATATAAATAGTATTGTGCAAGTACTACTAAGCAAACTTACAAGTGTAACCTCAATTACAATGACAACATGGTATTAGTTTTAGAAATTAAAAAATGTTAACTTAAATGATACTCAAATAAACTAAACTGTGAACTAGAAGTATATAACAAGTGCATTGGGAGTATATAAAAAAGTGTACTAGTGGTACACTTTAAGTATACTGCAATAAACTACAGTATGAACTAGAAGTATACAGTATAACAAGTGCATTGGGAGTACATGTATATAAAAAGTGTACTAGTGGTACACTTTAAGTATACTGCAATAAACTACAGTATGAACTAGAAGTATATAACAAGTGCATTTGGAGTATAAATAAAAGTATACTAGTATACTAGATTAAACTAAAATATGAACTAGAAGTACGCAATAAGTGCATTGGAAGTCTAATAAAAAGTGTACTAATAGTATACTTTAAGTACCGTATACTTAAATAAACTAAAAATATGAACGTGAAGTACATAGAGTATTCTTTATAAACTAAATTGTCCCAATCTACAAGTACACAGTGAGAAGTATACTTTATATACTTATACAGTACTTGTACTCAAGTATACTAAATAAATTAAACTTATACTTCTTATTGCTAAGGGTTATTGTAAATGTGTCGGCCCCATTGACCACGGCCAAACAGGCGTCCTGAGCTTTAAACTGGTGGAACTAGTTGTTTTTGAACCGTTTAACTTAAAATATTTACTCAGTTTCATCCGTAAAATAAGAAGCTAAAGTCGGCTCATGTGACTCCGCCAAGGTTGCCCTTTGTCACCGATTCTGTTCATAACTTTTATGGACAGAATTTCTAGGCGAAGCCAAGGTGTTGAGAGGATCCGTTTTGGTGGCCTTAGAATCGCTTCTCTGTTTTTTGCAGATGATGTGGTCCTATTGGCTTCATCAGCTCGTGATCTACAGCTTTCACTGGAGCGGTTTGCAGCTGAATGCGATGCGGCCGGGATGAGGATCAGTTCCTCCAAATCCGAGGCCATGGTCTTGAGCCGGAAAAGGGTAGCGTGCCCTCTCCGGGTCGGGGAGGAGGTCCTGCCCCAAGTGGAGGAGTTTAAGTATCTCGGGATCTTGTTCACGAATGAGGGAAAACTGGAGCGTGAGATCGATAGGCGGATAGGTGCAGCGTCCGCAGTGAAGCGGGCGCTGTACCGGTCTGTCGTGGTGAAGAGAGAGCTGAGTCAAAAGGCAAAGCTCTCAATTTACCGATCGATCTACGTTCCCACCCTCATCTATGGTCATGAGCTTTGGGTTATGACCGAAAGAACAAGATCTCGGATACAAGCGGCTGAAATGAGTTTTCTCCGCAGGGTGGCTGGACTCTCCCTTAGAGATAGGGTGAGAAGCTCAGTCATCCGGGAGGGACTCGGAGTAGAGCCGCTGCTTCTCCACATCGAGAGGAGCCAGTTGAGGTGGCTCGGGCATCTGGTTAGGATGCCTCCTGGACGCCTCCCTGGTGAGGTGTTCCGGGCATGTCCCACCGGGAGGAGACCCAGAGGAAGACCCAGGATACGCTGGAGGGACTATGTTTCTCGGCTGGCCTGGGAACGCCTTGGGATTCCCCCAGAGGAGCTGCTCCAAGTGGCTGGGGAGAGGGAAGTCTGGGCCTCCCTACTTAGGCTGCTACCCCCGCGACCCGACCCCGGATAAGCGGAAGAAAATGGATGGATGGATGGAGTCGGCTCATGTCTGAGGAGAACAACAGCTAAATAAATATCCTGAAGTTCTGGTTCTGGTGGCCCATCACAAGCTTATCAGCCTTTTGTCTGACCAAGAATTATTATTAGAAAAAATAAATACAATAAAAATAACAAACTCAGCCTGTTATGTTTTCGACACAATTCACAGTTAAATAAAAATGAATTTATTTCGAGGCATTATTAAAAATCAGTTGAAGTTGATTTATGTTAGAATGCTGTTCATCGACTTCAGCTCAGCATTCATCACCATCATCCCCCAACAGCTCATCCTTAAACTGGACAGTCTGGGGCTGAACACCTCAATGTGTAACTGGCTGCTAGACTTCCTGACCGGGAGACCACAGACAGTACGGGTCGGGAGTAACACATCTAGCACCATCACATTGAACACAGGGGCCCCACAAGGATGTGTGCTGAGCCCCCTTCTATTCACCCTGCTAACACACGACTGCACACCATCATACAGCTCCAACCACTTCATCAAGTTTGCGGACGACACAACAGTGGTGGGTCTCATCAGCAACAACGATGAGACGGACTACAGGAACGAGGTGAGCCGCCTGGCCTTGTGGTGCGGACACAACAATCTCACTCTCAACGTGGAGAAGACAAAGGAGATTGTTGTGGACTTCAGGAAGAGGGATGCACAACATGCCCCTCTGACCATCAACAGCACCACAGTGGAGAGAGTGGACAGCACCAAGTTCCTGGGAGTGCACGTCTCGAAGGACCTGTCCTGGAGCAGGAACACTGCATCACTGGCCAAGAAGGCTCACCAGCGCCTCTACTTTCTCCGCAAGCTGAAAAGGGCTGGAGCTTCAACCCCCATCATGTGCACCTTCTACAGAGGTGCCATAGAAAGTGTCCTGACCAGCTGCATCACTGTGTGGTTTGGTGCATGTACTGCATCCTGCCGCAAGAGCCTCCAGCGCATCGTGAGAGCAGCTGAGAAGATCGTCGGCACCTCCTTGCCCTCACTGCAGGACTTACACAGCAAACGCCTCACTCGGAAAGCCCTCTGCATGGCAGGTGATCCCACACACCCACTACACAGCTGCTTCAGCCTGTTGCCATCAGGGAGGAGACTGAGAAGTCTCCAGGCTCGAACCAGCAGACTAAATGACAGCTCTGTTCATCAGGCAGTCAGGATGCCTAAAGGGCGAGATACACTCGAGCGTCCTCACGATACGCCAATACGCAGCGTACGTACGCCCCGTACGCAGCGTAGCCCCGCGTAGCCCCTCAGGGCAAGTACGCGCAAAAGTATTTTTTTACTACGCATACGCGATTCGCATACGCGATGCGCGGTGTCTGACCTAAACTTCCCCGGCGCCGGACTGTTTTGTATGTTACACAAATGAAATAAATTCCTCTTTTTTATCGCTGATCGGGCCTTTTCTTTTGTTTTTTTGCCTAAAGTCAAGTAACCGCTTCTTCCTCCGTTCACTCGATGAATGAAATGAATGAATTCAGGTCCTACCTGGGTGCGCGATGTTTTATATATTCCCTGGTGGGCTGTGGTGGGCTGTGGGCTGCAGGAAAAGCACTCCCTGTTATTATTTTAATTTCTGAGAGAACTTTTTATAACATATATAGTAGAAAGACCGTATCAGAACACCGCAGAAGTCTGAGCGAGCTGCTCATGATAGGTTTCACTTTGAGCTGACTGAAATCTGTCAATCATTTCAGTAGGCGTGTCAAAGTGACCAATCAGCGAGCTCAGTTGAGTCCTCTCCGTGCTCAGCTGCTCATATTACAACAAGGAGAACGCGAGCGTTTGGAGCGAAAAACTAGCGGAAGTGACGATCGGAAGTGACGGTACGGAGGAAATGACGTTAGAATTTGGAGCGAAAACACGAGAATCTACGCGAGAACGAAAGCCGAGTGTAGCAGCGGCTCCGTATACGCGCGTATACGGAGTCTGCTTCAGTGTATCTCGGGCTTAACACTCTGCCAGCTCTGCCCTCCCTCCCCCTTGTACTGCCTTAATCACAAAAAACTTTCACACATTACCACACAACACAAAGTTTTTAACACTGGACTCTGTGTCATCAAACGGGTTATTCACTAAACTCTCGGTCATGTGCTCATTCAGTTGCACTACTTCTTATATTTGCACTAATGTTTGTATTACATTACTGCCTATAGTCATACTACTGTTTACATTTACTGTTTCCATTTATTACTACTGTTTTCATTCATTACTACTGTTTACATTTATTACTACTGTTTACATTTACACTACTTTTTATATCTACACTACTGCTGATATACATATTCTTTTTACTAGCCTTATTGCATAATGCCACTTTATCTCTATACCAATATCAAATACCTCATACATATACTGTGTACATTAACCTCATATGCTGCTTTGTCACTCTTTACAAATGTCAAATGCCAGAACCTTCATTTATTTTATAGATATACTTTTTATACTTTATACTTCGGGACAGTATTACACTCTATTTCATTTTATGATTATGTTTATTAAATGTTGGTGTTTTTGGTGTTGGTGAAACTTTTTATACTTTTATACTACTATGAAAAACTACTATGCAAAAAACTCAGGACAGTATTACACTCTATTTCATTTTATGATTATGGTTATTAAATGTTGGTGTTTTTGGTGTTGGTGAAACTTTTTATACTTTTATACTACTATGAAAAACTACTATGCAAAAAACTCAGGACAGTACTAAACTTTTATTATTTCTTTTTATGCTTGTTTATTAATTGTTTAGTGTTTAGTGTTTAAATAGTTACTGTTGCACCGAGGGACTGAGAGAGAAATGCAATTTCAATCCTGTGTATGTCCTGTACATATTGCAGTTTTGATAATAAAGTTGACTTTGACTTTGACTTTGACTTATGTTTTTCTGAATTAGGATAAAGAAAAGACCAGACTTTTGATGAACCCTGAACTATTTGTTAAATAAATAAACCAAAATATAGCCACTGTTAATATTGCTTAAAAAAAACCACACAAGATAATATTGTAATAAATAAACAAGTTGTTGGTAGTTTATTAACAATTTATTGACTGAATAAGGCAAATCTCTTTATTAAGCTTCTAATAAAAGTTTTATTTCTAATTTATTTTGTTTTCGGGGTGATTTGCTTTATTTTTGTAAGGCGCTTCATGTTATGAACTCATAATAAAGTCTTCTGTGAACTGTGTGAAAATCTGCTGCTTTTTTTGTTCCTTTGATATCTTTCCTCAGATTTATGTTGCTTTTTTCTGTTAGATTTCAGAGAAACTGTTTGTGGATGTTGGTTCAGTGACATCAAACTAATTAATGTCTTACACGAAGTGAAACGTTTCGATAAATCTACTAAATGTAGTGCTTTTTGATTGTTGGACAAATTTAACAACAGTTTCGCATGTTTTAATCAAAGCGACAGGGGCCGCTGCAGAGGGATCAGCTGAGCCACATGTGGCCCGAGAGCCGCAGATTGAAGACCTCTGAACTCGACAGTGAGTTAGTGGTCTGCAACTTGTGGCTCTGGGACCACATGCGGCTCTTTGGTCCTATGGCTCCTTCTGGCTTTGACCAAAACACAGCTGTCATGATTTATTGTCTTGGTGGGCCCGGACACAAGAGTCCGGTTTGGAGCAGCCATCACCGCCATTTAAATTAAATCTGGATCTTCAGCATCTAGGAACTGGTTGGTCCTGGAGAACATTCAAACTTGAAGAGAAGCCAAGACTGAGGATGTATTTTAGTTTATTTTGTAGCTTTATTTAACTATTTAAATTCAGCTAAATATTTAATGAGCAATCTCAGAAAATGTCTGTCAAACGATGTGTTTACCAGATTTGACTAAAGTGATTTTACTTTAGGAGTTTATTTCACTTAGATAGCCTGTCTCTTTATTTTCATACAAAAAAGACGTTCATTTATTTATTGGACATCACTGTAATTATCAACTTTAAATTAATGTTCCTCACGTTGACCGCTAGATGTCGCCACCTGCAAACTCTTCAGATAATTTCCCCTCAAAGAAACATCATTTTAACTTCAAACAGCCAATGGCTTGAAAATTATTATAATTTAAATTGAAAATTATTATTTAAGAAACATTTCTAACTTCTGTTTGATTTAACATTTTAGTTAAGTTATCTATCTATCTATCTATCTATCTATCTATCTATCTATCTATCTATCTATCTATCTATCTATCTATCTATCTATCTATCTATCTATCTATCTATCTATCTATCTATCTATCTATCTTATCTATCTATCTATCTATCTATCTATCTATCTATCTATCTATCTATCTATCTATCTATCTATCTATCTATCTATCTATCTATCTATCTATCTATCTATCTATCTATCTATCATCTATCTGTCTGTCTGTCTGTCTGTCTGTCTGTCTGTCTGTCTGTCTGTCTGTCTGTCTGTCTGTCTGGCTGGCTTTCTGTCTGATACTTTTCTTCTTATATTTTTGTTTTCTAAAAAAAAAATCATTTTCACTGTTATGTAAATATGATGCAATTTATACCTTAAAATTTCTCTTGCTATCATATTATCCAGGCATTATTAGGTAATAATCATATTTTTGCTTCCATATGTAATTGTCAAGCTTTATTTATTATGCAAATATTTTATTATGCTTAGTTTGCTATAAATAGTTGTTTTTATTGTTAAATTTGCGTTTAACTTTTCTTTATGCAATGCTTATACTGTGCTTATCCATCAGATTCTGAATTAGGTTTAAAATTAGGAGTTATATTTTTTTCCTCTGGGATAGATCAATATTTTTATATGTAACGCACTTTTTAATTATTATTATTATTTTTTAATCATAATGTGTTTTGGTCCATACTCGTAAATGTGTTTGGGTCAAAAGTTTGTGGATTACTCTATCAACTTTTGACTGTAGTATCTTGGTGTTGGTATTTGTTTTTTCTGTTTTGATACACAACAGAGCAAAAACAATCCTACATTTGTATAATTACAAGTATTATGACAAAGCAAGTCAGAGAACGCAACGCTCCAGTACCTATGAATTAGAATTCTATAATTTCCGACATTTCGTCTTTGACATTGAATGCACCTTGCTCGTGCTTTTGTAGGCGACCTGGGACCCCGCCCTGGACTTTTTTAACTGACATCCCCTCTTAGCCAATGAGAGGCGGGCGTGGTTGAAAACTGACCAATTGTGTGTCCGGAAATGTATGAGGGGCGGGGATTCCTTTGCAGCAGGTTAACAATAGCCTGGCGGGGCTTGGCAAGTTTATCGTCAAAAAAAAAGAAAAAAAAAAAAGAAAAGAAAGAAATCCCTCAGAGGAGGAGGAGGAGGAGAGGGCGACAGTCTCAGAGCAGGTTCGAGCGGACAGCGGAACGGAGTTTAGCTGGATACACGAGACGGCACGACCCGGTATCGGAACACCACATTTCTGGGATTTACAAGTGAGCTTTTCCACTTTGTTGCTAAACCGTTAATTAGCTGTTGTCTCCCGGCAACCAGGCTGCCATAGCGGCTAGTTTGACTGAATATGAAGGGGTTAATGGGCACTAGACTGGGAGAACACCATCTCATTTTTTTCTTCTTCACCTGCATATGTAATACTCTGTGCCGTGCTGGCTCTTTGAAACCTGCACTTAGCGGACTAAGTCCGCAAATTTATTATTTCACCGGTTGGTTGTGGAGTTTTTATGGCAGGTTCAGTTCAAACGAATGAATGAAAGCCGGCTAGTTTTCTCTTTTGCACCTCTGAACCTAAACTTCGGGGTTCTGTTATAACAATATTTAATATAGGGACGTTCAGAAGAAAAAGGCAAATTTTCCAAACTACACTCCAAGAAAATCCAACTAAAACACAAAACAAAACATAGAAGAAGGTTACCCCGAGCTGTGTCAGCAGTTTGCAAGTGTTTGCTCAGGTAGTTTTCCATTATTATTATTATTATTATTATTATTATTATTATTATTATTATTATTATTATTATTATTATTATTAAAACACAAAACAAAACATAGAAGAAGGTTACCCCGAGCTGTGTCAGCAGTTTGCAAGTGTTTGCTCGGTAGTTTTCCATTATTATTATTATTATTATTAAAACACAAAACAAAACATAGAAGAAGGTTACCCCGAGCTGTGTCAGCAGTTTGCAAGTGTTTGCTCAGGTAGTTTTCCAGAAATATCCAATTCAGTTCTGAAATGCTGGATGTAAATACAGGTAGTCCTCGACTTACGACGTAGATTCGTTCCTACGCGGCGGCGTAAACCGATTTTCGACGTAAGTCGAAATATATACATACTACACCATATACATGTACAGTACAGTACTGTATATTACTATATCCTAATACAGTACCCTACATAATTATCAAAAAACATACATTTGGGAGCCATAATGAAGGGAAAAAAGAGTTATGGCCTACTTGGATGCTGGTGACGCATATTTCTCCGTCCATCGGCCGTATTCTCCATTCGTTTACGACGTAAAACCGCCGTCCAGCTCGGTCCATCCTCCGTATTCTCTATTCGTTTACGACGTAACAGTTTTCAGTTTTTTTTCTTGAATGTCCAGAGGACCAGACTTAGCTTTTTTAGAGAGTACTGTACAGTGCAGAATTCCTCCGCCGCTACGTTTACTACGTAAAACTGGAAACTGCATAACTCAGCTTTTCAAAAAAAAAAATTTTTTTTATGGGAGATGCGCCATAATCATGAAACGTCGTAACTCGAGACCGTTGTAACCCGAGGACTACCTGTACAGGCTGAACCAGGTGGAAGCGCCACCCACCTGGCTGCAGAGGTAAACAAAGATGGCAGAATCAGTTTCAATATGTTAAAGTGGGGTTATCAGTGCCACTAAACGCTAAATTATAGAGAAAGATGGCTGTCGAGACTAACCCTAACACTTCGGGTTAGGGTTGGCCAGTGGAGCACTGCAACGCATTCCCAAACCTTCAGCTAAGCCGATAAGTTTACCATTTGACCCTTTTTGTGGTCACTTTGGCTGTTTCCGGAGGTAAGCAAGCAAGTGGTAGGGTGTCACAATTTGTATGTCCACATTTCATAATTTAGGGACGCATGAACCACCGATATCAGAAAAATATTGTGACGATTAGTTGAGCCCAATCTTTGACTTTGCAACTAATGGTTGTTTGTCTCGTTTGTCTCTATGAGTCCTTGTGATGGACTGACACCTGTCCAGAGTGTCCCCAGCCTCTGCACAGTGACTGCTAGGTACGGGCACCAGTGACCCCCACAATTGTGAAACGAATAAGCCGGTAAAGATAATGGATGGATGAATGTTTCTGCCGGTCTGTATGCAGCCGCCACTTGTAAAGTGGACCTGGTTATGTTTTTACAGCACTGGTTCTGGAAAACTTCTCTAGATGTCTGGTTTCTGCTGCTGCGATCTGAAAGAGATGCACTCCAGCTCTTGTTTCCACATGGCTCAGCAGAAATCGGTGTGGATCTCCTGGTTCTTGCCGGTTTCCTCGGTGGGTTTGGCTGCTCTTACAGCACATACATCTGCTGCGTTGTATTGATCACACACGAAGCGAGGGCCATTGGGCGTTTCTTATCCCCGTTAGGAGCTACATTCCCTCTTAGTGTTTCTTCAGCCTCAGCGTTAGCAGTGTTTTTTTTGTCCAGATGTTTTAGTTCATGTGTGATAATGTGAGCAGAAGTTGTCATTTAAAATGATCTGTGGGGAGCCATTTTGATGGACAGGTCTACTAATTATTATCTTCTCCTCCAGGTTAAGGATTTCCGCATTATAAGCTTAATATTGTAATTTATCTGGACTTTAGTAAAAAAAAAAAAAAACTTACTTTAAATCAGCTTGGTGCACTCCACAGCTGCTTCATATATTTTTTTTATTTTTTATTTATTCATTTCAAATCTAAAACACAATTTTTTTTTTTTTTTACAGAACGATATGGAGAAATAAAATAACAAATTTAAAATGAAAGGAAGCAGAAGAAGAAAACAATCTTATAATATCTGCCCCTTTTTAAAAACAAAATTCCATTTAAACAATCAATTCAAGCAAAAATTATCCATGAACCATATTCATAACTCATAATAATATAACTAATTTATAGAGATTGTAAATATATAACATTCACACATAACTTTTTAAAAATCTATTCTTTAATAATTTTCTTAAATACAGACATTGACTGAGCAACTTTAACATCATATTCTAAGCCATTCCATATACCAATTCCATGTATTAAAGTAAAACGACCCTTTAAACTTGTTCTATATTGTGGTTTAACAAAAATGTCTGTTCCCTTTAAATTATAACATCTTTTCCTTTTTACAAAAAGTTTTTGAATATTTGAAGGTAGAGTGTTGTTTAGTGCTTTATACATTAGTAAAAAAAACATTATATTCCACCAAATCATAAAATCCTAGCAGCTTCAATTTATGAAATGATACACTAGATGGATGATAATAATGCGTTTTTGTTATAATTCTTAAAGCTCTTTTCTGTAAAACTAAAGTAGGTTTTGTTGTAGTTTTGCACGCTGTACCCCAGATTTCAACACAATAAATTAAATGTGGTACTATGATTGCATTATACAGCAAGTACAAAGCTTTATCATTAAGTAGGTCCTTTACCTTATATAATACAATATACCTGTACCGTAATATTTATTATTATATCATATTTGGATCGGTCTGATAGATGAAATTAGTCAGATGGTATAACTTAATCCTGTAGGGGTGAAGAGGGCACTCCGATGCATGGATCAGCAACAACAGGAAACACTGATAATTAAACCGTAGGTACTGTACTGTACTGCTGAAGTAGGAAAGGTTTCTGATGACCTGTTTAAATGGCAACCTATGGACCGGGTTGTGACGTGATGGGGGGATAGCGACACTGTGGTTGCCATGGATACCTGGGTGTGGCAAAAAGGAGCAGTTTATTGTCCCGTGTGAAGCACGAGGCCACCATGTTGTCACTTTGACACCTCGACCGCGTTACAGAACGAGAAGGGTTAATGACCCATTTGGCTCCTGTGCCTTCGGCTCGGCCACTTCAGGAGACAGCAAGCTGCCGTGTGTGTGTGTGTGAGTGTGTGTGTCACGTGAGTGTTTTTGCTGGCCATCCTTTAGGCTTTATCTTGCCAGGCAGTCACTGAAGATATTTTTAGCGTTGAGACCGTTTGGTTGGAGGAGGCAAGGTAGCTCTGCGGTCGGTGCCACGGCCTCTTAATCCTGAGGCCGAAGGTTCAAGCCCAGGTTGCGTCAACACGGGCAGTGGTGTCAAACATTGTGGCCACCCCTGCAGACGGGAGCAGCCGAGGGAAGGAAGGAAGAAGGAGACAGTTTGACAAATTTCAGCTTCTTCTTATAAAAAACAAACTCCACAAAAACTAAACTACAAATATTTTTGCTCTGTTTTATTTAAGTTCCTGTCTCGCAGGGATCCAACTGTTAAAGACCGTGTAAAGTGAATTTCAACATTTTCTTAAATAAACATTATAAATGTGATAATTGTAATCTTGTAAATGAGTAAAAAGTCTCAAAATTGTAGCTCAATTAATTTTGGAGTTATAGAGCAAACTGTGTATAAACATATTTCTGGTTCAGGATTTTTTAGGCGTGTTTTAAACGTGACCGCGTTTCGTCACGCGGTCCTCATTAGTAGAGCCCCCACCCCCTGCAGCTCCGGCCGTATAAATTCGCCTCGGTGGAGCCGTTCACTCGCGAATCGCAGACAGCATCAGATAGCAATAGCATAGATATTTTGTTCATTGTTAGCTAGCTAATCAATTATGCCTCGTTCGTGCATCTTCCCTGGATGTCGCAATGGTCAGGGCACCCGTACAAATCATAACATGTTTTTATACTGCGTCGTTTTATGCTGAGTATCTGTAATGCCTGGTTGGGACAATGGTTAGAGCGCTTGCCTTCTGTCCCAAAGCCCACGGGTTCAAATCCCGCATGGTGCAACTCTTTTTTTTTTTTTTTTAATTCATTCCAGATTAAAAACACACAAGAAAACTATTTACAAAAACAGCGTAACTCTTGGAAAAAGTAGCTGCTGTTACAGACAGAACTCGGATAAAAACAGAGCAGGTTTACTGGCTCTGCTGTCTGCCTCAGTGCCTCTCCACTGTGGGACACGAGCAGGACCAGCGCAGCTGCCTGAAACCACGCCCACGCACTGACACGCCCCTAGCGTTCCAGACCAAGAGAAAATAAGGTTTTTTCATGATTTTTGAGACTTAATTTTATAAGGTAAACAATGTTTTTAATCAGTCAGATTTAAATGGGTGATTAATAACACATATTTATGCCATGTGACAAACTAAAAACACACATTTAATTTCACTTTACACGGTCTTTAAGGACTTGTTGGAGAAACAAAATTGCGAAAAAATACAGACACTTTTACTTACGATCACACCAAACGACAGGTTTGCACAAACTCCTTGTTGTTGAAATTTTATCCAAAACTCACCTGGGAGTTTGTGCACCCGTTTGTGCACCTACAGTGAAAACACAAACCAAAATACAGCGTTAGCTCTCTGGAACGGTAAAAGCTAAATTTAGAAGGTTCCAACCTCCTGTGGCTAGTCTGTGCCGATTTTGAGAGAAAACTTTTTGCTCAAATGAATAAAAACATTTAAAATCCTCGTGAAAGACAACTAAAAGTCCTCGCAAATGTTTAGAGACATTTTGGAAAATCTGGTAAACGTAAATGAGTATCTGTGAAATATCTTAAAGGGGACCATCCATCCATCCATCCATCCATTTTCTTCCGCTTATCCGGGGTCGGGTCGCGGGGGTAGCAGCCTAAGTAGGGAGGCCCAGACTTCCCTCTCCCCAGCCACTTGGAGCAGCTCCTCTGGGGGAATCCCAAGGCGTTCCCAGGCCAGCCGAGAAACATAGTCCCTCCAGCGTGTCCTGGGTCTTCCTCTGGGTCTCCTCCCGGTGGGACATGCCCGGAACACCTCACCAGGGAGGCGTCCAGGAGGCATCCTAACCAGATGCCCGAGCCACCTCAACTGGCTCCTCTCGATGTGGAGAAGCAGCGGCTCTACTCCGAGTCCCTCCCGGATGACTGAGCTTCTCACCCTATCTCTAAGGGAGAGTCCAGACACCCTGCGGAGAAAACTCATTTAAAGGGGACCACATGTAAGTATTTAAAAATTTTATGTTATGTCTGTGTGCTATCTTGACAATATTAATTCATTTTAATACACAAAATAATTCTTAGATAATTAATTATACCCTTTTTAATTCTGCCATTTTTAACTTTCGTTTTGAACGACCGGTTTCTGATACAAGTTCTGAAGTCCACGCCCTTCAAAGATCTGTTTACGCCCTCTGTAACAGCCAGTATCTGTAATGTGTTGTTGTTTTAAAATTAGCTCTTTTTTTATTACTCATTTGACTTACTGTTAGTGTTAGCTTAAGATAACTTACCGAAACCCGTCTGAGCGCGCCGCAATTTGCTGCTCCTTTTAGCATTAGACCACCCGAATCCGATGCTAATGTTAGCTTGTTCCTCTTCCGGTTTTCGCCAGCTCCGCTCGTTGCACGCGGAGATTTTGAGAGTTATCGCTGTTCCAGTCAAGACAACACAAAGTTCACCAAGTGTCTCCCGTAAATTAATCCGTAAGGAGAAGGTCCTCGCTGCTGCGAGGCTTCTGCCAGGCTGCTGCGAGGCTGTACAGTTGAAGCTCCGCTCCATCGCGCCAGAAGAGGGTCCCGTTGCCGCCGGTCCCTACGCCGGGGGTCTGCTCGTTTAATTTTTGCCGGCTGCGCGTTGGGAGCGATCGCAAATACACTAAAAATTGAACTAAAACATAAAAATAACAATTATACTTTATTTATAAAGCCATTTAAAAAACCACAGCTGCAACAAAGTGCTGTACACATGAAATTAAGAACATATAAACAAAAGATGAGATGAAATCATGAAAAACAACAGTCATGTGTTTAATACAGAAGTGGGTTGAGCCTAACCAGGGGTTGCTAGGTGAGGGGCTGGACTCAGGTTGGGGTGGGTTGTCCTCTCTCGCTTGTGACGTAACATGCGAGATTGACTTCCAGTTTATTTCAAAAACGAAACCTATATTATCACAGTAAAATAAATCTACTTAGAGTAAATAAACCACTGGGTGCATTTTTTTGGCCTTTGGACTGTTTTTTTATGAAGTAAATACCCAAAGTTGAGTAAAAAAACATTAAAAAGTGAATTTTGAATGTGTGGTCCCCTTTAAATTAAAAGAAGAGAAGGAGTGAGTGTTTGTTTGAAAGGAGCTCTTAGCTCAGATTGTTTCAGAATATTTTTATGTAATATGAATGTCATTACCTCACACAGTGATTGCTGGACAGGACCCCCGTGACCCAAAATGGAAGAAACGGGTAAAAGATAATGGAAGGATGGATGGATGGATGTCACTAAGGCAGAGTCTACTAAGCATTGTTAAAACTTCATTACTTACTTCAGACAACCTTCTCAACACTCAGCTACTGGGGGATGCAAAGTCTTTCCTTGCCTTCAGAGTATATATAATCCTTCCAGTGAGTTCTGGGTCTGCCCCAGGGTCTTGTCCTCGTGGGACATGCTCAGAAGGCATCTTAACCAGATGCCTGCACCACCTCAGCTGACTCCTTTCAATGTAGAGGAGCTGCAGCTCTACTCCGAGCTCAGCCCAGGATTATAGAGCTCCTCTTCTCTTTAACGCTGAGCCCGGCCACCCTTAGAGGAAGCTCACTTCGCCTATTTGTATCCAGGGATCTTGTTCTTTTAGTCTTGATACAAACCTCAGGAGCATAAGTGAGGGTTGTAATGTACAGTAGACCAGTAAATTTAGAGCTTTGCCTTTCAGCCCAGCTCCTTCTTCACCAAAACAGACCAGAGCAACACTCTCATTATTGAGAACGAGACACATCTGTGGATCCTTCCTACCATGACTCGTAAAACGAGCCTCCCAGAACTCTTCCACCTGAGGCAGAGACTCCTCTCGGACCTGGAGGGAGCGTCCCAGCTTGTTTCAGTTCAGAGCCACGGTCTCAGACCTGAAGGAGCTCACTCTCATCCCAGCTGCTGCACACTTGACTACAAATGACCACATTACACGCCGAAGGCCAAGACCTGAAAACACCATCAGAACCACATCATATGCAAAGAGCAGAGATGAGATGCTGGGATTCCCAAACTGGACACCCTCCTCTCCAGAACTGCACCTCAAGGACATCCATGAGCACCTCAAAGAGGATTATTGGAGACAAGTCCTCGTCTTCAATGTCTCTAATTCTAAATATGAAATTATAAGCTCCAATCTCATTTGTACAGCTGTAAAGTTCAGATGTTTGTATGTCACTACTGAAAAAAATCCCACTCATTATCACTGACATTTTCCTGGTGGAGACGATCACACCGTGATATAAATACTGTACAGTAGTGATATTGGCTGTGTGGCAGTAAAAACGCTGCCAGCAGCTGAATAATAGATGGGCAGTCTGCCTGGAAGGCTGCAGAGCTCCACGCACGTCTAGACGAACCACAACAGCATGAAACATCCCCGACTCTCTTCTCGCCATAAAAGAGGCTGACCAGTCGAATCCAGATGGAAGTTAGTTTTGCCTTTTTTTTAAAGGATTACATCAACTGGCAGATAACAGGAGGGGCCATGGCAGATCTGCACGGTGTTAGAAGACTCAGGGTCTGAATACTGTGGCTTTAATTATCATTACAATGAAATATTCCAGTTTAATAGCTTCAGTTGAGCCTCATTAAACTGGGGAGGGACGGTCTTCACCATTAGAGAGTGTGCCACAGGAGGAAGTCTGTGGTTGTGTGATAATGTTGTCTTAATTTAATTTATCTGTCATGCTGATCCATCCGAGTGTAGTTCTTCTTTCAGAAGTTCTGTCAGGTTTTCTTAGAAGATTGCTCGTAATGAATGTTCAAAATAGGGCTGAGCAATTACCGGTAATTACATTTGCAATAATATCGCAATATGATAAAATTAGATTTTCTAATCGTGAATGCTGCAATTTGACTGGTCACATGACACAAATCTTTATCAACACTTAAAGGGGACCAATTATAGGTCCTATACATTTTTATGGTATGTCTGTGGGCTATCCAGACCATGTTCATTCAATTTAATACACAAAATAATTCTTAGATAATAAATTTTCCCCTTTCTAGTTCTGCCTGCTCTGACTTCCGCTCAGAACGAGCTGTTTATGATAATGAGCTCTGAAGGCCACGCCCTTCAAAAATCTGTTTACATTAACTCCGCCCTCAACCCCCCGCTTAAATTAAAGAAAATGACCGCTGGGTCAGCTGGCCAGCAGGACTCATAACATCTCAGCATTATTGTATTACATTAGTAATACACCACTTAAAACAAGCAACACAAAGTATTATTATGTAGATGTATACAGTATATCTATTCTCACCCCGATCTATCCGAAACAAAAGGCTTAAAAAAAAGAAAAGGCTTAAAAAAAAGAAAAGAAATATGCCTTGACCGGGAATCGAACCCCGGTCTTTTGGGTGCCAAACAAGTTCCTAACCTCTCGACCAACCTGGCAATTATGCAAAAGCAGTCCTTCATTGTATAAGAAACAAATACAACCACATACTTTTAGAACGCTGGAGTTTTGATTAGATTTTGATGAAGTGAAAAGTATTCTTAAAATAAATAAGTTGCTAATCTGAAAAGTATATCGATCAGTGGTGCTTGTACGTTACAGACTGTCGCCCCGCGAGAGTGTGTGTGCACAGTTTCAACGAGACAGAGTTCAAACAAGGTAACAAAACATTCTGGTTTTACTCGAGATGTGCTTCGTGCTGCGCGGGTGGAGCAGGGCGAAGCCCCTAGCCCCCCGCTTAAATTAAAGAAATGACCGCTGGGTCAGCTCCTAAACTGCTCGGCAACCGTGACGTGTTTTATACTGAAGTGGGTGGAGCCTCACCAGGGGTTGCTAGGTGAGGGGCTGGACTCAGGTTGGGGTGGGTTGTCCTACGGCTTGTGACATCACAAGCGCCAGGATTTGAAAACGAGACATTAATATCCCTGAAAAATAAATATACTTAGAGTAAATATACCACTGGGTGCATTTTTTTGGTCCTAGGACTGTTTTTTTAAGAAGTACATACCCAAAGTTGAGTAAAAAAAACATTAAAAAGTGAATTTTGGATCTGTGGTCCATTTACGATGGTTGCATGCTAGAATGACAACAACCAGTGCTTCAACTTCAAGTAAGCAAAGTATCAGCCGACAGGGATCACTAACCGAACTGTTTGAACTTCAAACAGTAATTTTTGTATATCTAAATTTCTATATTTATTAATTAACTGTCATGTGAAGTTCAGACAGTACTGTAGTTAGGAAGTTCACTTAACATGTTTACTATTATGCTTATGAAACAAGAAAACATAGAAATGGTGAAAAGAAAAGGCATAGATTTGTTTGCTTTATTGTAATCTCTGCTTTAAATAAATCTGACATTGTTTATTATAAAACAGATTGATTTATTGCTTCTGTTTGTTGAAAAATACTTGAGAAGATATAAAAATAAAAAAATTGCGTTTTAAATTGCAATTGCAATTTATAGAAAAAAAATTGCAATTAGATTATTTTCCAAAATCGTTCAGCCCTAGTTCAAAAATCACAAAACGGCAACAATCAAATATTTAAACAGAAAGACTGATGAGTTGATCAGTCCCACCCAGAAACCCAAGTGTGACCTGCCACACTTCGTCCTAACACACCAGAAACCAAACGTGCAAGAGAAAAAGGATTAATAGTGAAAAATGGAAGCAGGGATGTAAAGGAAAAGCCGTTTCCAGTCTGACTTGCCATATCGTCAGTGTTTTGTGGAGGTTTCTGTGCGTTTCTGTTCAGCTGTGTGGCTGAATTTTTCAGTGTTGAAGTATTGCGTTCACACCCCGCTGCTTCGAGGAGAGACGCAGGGTTTTATTTTTTATGATTGTGAGTTTCACTCACACAATCGCACACTGATATGTTTTGTAGGTTTGTGAAGTTTTACAAAGAGATTAACGTATTTTAAACATTTGTCAGCAGGAGGTGAACGAGATTGTGCAGAAAATCTGAGGGGTTTATCCTACGATGGGATGGGAGTTGGATCAATAAACCACATACACCTTCTTAAATAACTTACTACCTGTACAGTATTTTTTAATTTATTTAGTGAGGAAGTCCCGGGAGATTAACGTCTCTATTAAAAAAAGAGCTGCTCAAGATGGCCCGCTTTTACAACAGTTAGTGTCTAACTACTCAAACTGTTCTATTTTACTTTGATTATGTAAACAATAAGGCAGAATATAATATAAAATAAAATATAAAGATCTTGTATACAGTATTGATCCAGCTACTGGTATACATGTATATTTTTTTAGTTTACAAATTGAAAAGGAGTGAGAAGAAGTGCATACACCCCCTAACTATATAAATTAAATTAAATTCAGTTTATTTATTTAGCGCCAAATCACAGCAGAATCGTCTCCGGGCACTGAACAGAAACAGTCACATACATACAAAAGCCAATTAGTAAAACTTTATCTAAGGAAGGAAGCTGGTTGGATCTTCATTTTGTCACAGTCTCCCATTCTGAGCAAGCACAAAGGCAACAGTGGAAAGGAAAAACTCCATATAACAGGAAGAAACCTTCAGCAGAAGCAGGTTCAAGATGGGCTGAGACAAAGTGGAGAACTGTTCTGTCGTCAGGCAACTTCAAATTTGGAGATTATTTTTGAAAGCAATGTACCGTACACCATGTCCTCCATACTAACGAGGAGAAAGAACGCCTGCCTCCCTGATGGTATGGGGGTGCATTAGTGCCTCTGGCATGGGCAGCTTACACATCTGGAAAAGCTTCATCAATGCAGAAACCAGAAGATAGAATGTATACATTAGATAATAGAAGCTATGATTATCATTATTATTTTATAACATAACTTTACACATCAAACCAGTTCCCTCCAGTTGGAAACATTTAAGTATATAATATAACCATGATGTTGTACAGCAAGTCTCTATACAGTTGGTTTATTGTGATGTCGCGTGAATCAAGTTTAAATGTGGAAAAATGTCCCCCTAATAGCATCCAAGTACCGTATTCTCTGCCCTATAAGTCGCACCTTTTTGCATACATTTCTAAGCCCTGCGACTTATAGGCCGGTGCGACTTAAACGTGGATTTTTCGTTTTTTTCACTTTGGTCAAAAAAATGGTCACTTAATTTAACGGTTTTTAACCGTCAAAGTGCATTTATCAAGAAAAGTTAAACTGAGACACTTTTACTGTAATGTCAGCTAACAAGAATATATTTTTTATGTTTTTCTTTAAAGATCAAAGAGATGCAGGTCTGTTTGCTGCACTGTAGGTCTGTTGTTGCTGCGCATGCTCGTTTTGTGCCGTGAGGTGCGACTTATAGGCCGGTGCGACTTATACGTGGACTTTTCCACTTCATTGGACATAATTGGACTGGTGCGACTTATACTCCGGTGCGACTTATAGGCCGGATAATACGGTAGTTATGTTCATCATAATCAAACCAAACCTGGAAATGTATTTTTACAAAAAGAAAACGACTTGTTCAAATGTAAAGCAGCATTCAGGACAGAATCTGGATCCA
The DNA here is from genome assembly GCA_038048925.1 of Garcialebias charrua. Lineage (NCBI taxonomy): Eukaryota > Metazoa > Chordata > Actinopteri > Cyprinodontiformes > Rivulidae > Garcialebias > Garcialebias charrua. The sequence continues at coordinate 6,062 of JBBPBX010027446.1, read as the reverse complement.
GTGCGTCGGTACCACTAACTTGAGTGGTTTAGTGAGGTCCTTGGCCCGGCTAAGCTGGGTTTATCCCCTGTCCTGCTATGAAGCCAAGAAAACCGTAAAGCGTGACTCTTTAAAGGAAGTGTGGGTCGTAGCAGGGTTTATGCCGGGTACCCACTAGACGCGTCGAAACGCTCCTGCCGCCCCCTTTAGGCCGCTTGTCACTACACAGCCACTGAAGACGCCACTGATGACACGCCCTGGGAGGAGGCAGAGGAGGGGGGTCTGCCTCCTTTTCCGGTTGTTTCTTGTACACCGGGCAGACGAAATCAGCTGTACGTGAGCCTCGTTACTACTTGAGTGGGTTTTCTACGAGCCAAACTGCAGCTCCAAAAGTCTTTGTTGAGATTAAAACTTTTTTTATGTTTGGGGTGATCGTACGCTCGAGCGGACAGCAGCAACTGTTTAAAATGCCAAGTTTCTTACCGGAGGCTGGTTCCTTCATGGAGGCTCGATGGGGGTAAGTTTAAAAAGTCCAGAAAAAGTCCCGTTTTCCTTGCGTTATCACATAGCAGAGACAGAGTCTCTCCCGATTGGTTGCTGCGACGCGTCGAGCGTCGAAAGTTCAAATATTTGACCCTTGGCGGCTCGACGCATAGGTTGCTTCGGACGCAATGTAAACCGGCCGCTTCCGCTGGCCGAAACGCGTCTGGTGGGTACCCGGCAATAGTGATCCTGCTGATACCAACCTTTGTTTTTGGTTTTGCCTCGTTACTGTTTCTGAGTCGTAATAGTTCAACAAAGCGTAGAAGCGGTTCCTTAAATAACCTGATTTACACAGCCACCACTGCAGCTGACTTTAAAAACATTTTACTTGTATTTGCAGTATCTTAACTTTCCCTGCAGCCGTCTCTGGTGTCGCTGCACATTTAGTCACTTTTATTCAGTCTTAGATGACTCGCTCACTTTGCGCCACAGATTGAGCCGTAATAAAAACTGTGGAGGTTTGAACGTGGAGCCCACAAGCTGAGGTCTCTGCAGTGGGCAGATAATAACACTGTGTGTCAGTTTCATTTCTCTCTCACGGAGGAGGAGGTCCAAGTATCCTGATATTTTCAAATACCAACATCATGATATCATTCTTTCAGATATCACCCAGCCAAAACATTTCCAAATCTCCAGACGGCAACTCGGCAAGACGGATGCTCTCATTCACGTAGTTCCCCTCATCCATTCTTGTTTTTATATTTTGCAGGTGAACACGTTTTTGTCTGTCTGTCAGTAAAATATCTCCTGAATCACTGGACTAATTTTAATGCTACTTAAAGAGGATGATCATTGGATGAACTTTTACATTCAATGTGGTCGTTAAAGCTAATCCACATTAGCCAACTAGCATTATAGCCATCACTGCTCCCAACAAACTCAATAAGGATTAATACATGCTGACCTCTGCTACAACACACAATCTGCCTATACTACTGTACTGTAAATAGTCTGCCGTTTTCAATATTCCAATACAAATTGAACATTATTATTGATATTGTTTATCTTATGTCTTTATATATTGTTTTTAACATTTAGGAACTTTTGTGTGAATCTCTTTATCGTTTTATCTGTTGCTGCTGTTACACTTGAATTTCCCATCTGTGGGACAATAAAGGCTGTTTCTATTCTATTCTAACACAGCCTGTTGTTTTGAAGGTTTGATCAAAACAGAAAAAACAAAATCATAATTTTTTAACACAAGATGATTTCGGTGTAAAACTCTGGCATGAAAGGAGGTGGTCGATATGCACCACCTCCCTCTGTTGTCTTTTTCATCTTCTAGAGATCGTCCTCTTTCCATTCTTACCTCATTCTCTTCATCTTCTGCTCCTCCCCATCACTAGTTTCCTCTTTCTTCCACTTCACCTCTTCCTCCCCTGTCGTCGTTCCTCATTTCTTCCTTTTTCCTTGACTCTTTCTGACGTAATCAGTGAAGCAGCTGTAACACAGTTATCTATAAATACCGCCTTCGTCTCTCGCTGTGAGACGGGGGACGTCTTCTTTCATGCACTAGCTGTTTTCTTCTCTTCTGCTGCCTCAGATCTTGTCTTTGCGTATCTCTTCCTACAGATATGAAGCAGCAGGAAACACTTTTCGATATAAAATAAAGGAAGTTGTCTTGTTTTGTTTACAGTAATGTACATGTATTTTATATCGGTGATAAAAAGTAATGCCCAGTTTTATACAGAACATTACAATCAGTTGACAGTAGTCGATCAAATCCAATTTCTGAGACAGTTTAATACTTTTAATGAAATTCTTTGTGTTTGATAGTTTTATGTATTTTTTGGTAAGCCAGGGTTAGAGTTCCCAGGCGACCATGACACTATGCACATGACTCGTGTGGCCCCTCCTGCCGGGGCTGGGCCCACACAAAGGCAAACCCATGTATCTCATTTGGGCTGAGCCCGACCCCAGGGTAGGGCCCTGGTCACCTCCATGCCACTGGGGGGACATTGAGCTCTGCCGTTCAAACATCTGGTGAGGACGTCTTACTGTGGAGGACCAGGGCACACTGGTCTCTCTGTTGAGAACTGGAGGAGATGTCTGGACCTCCCTGCTCAAGCTGCTGCCCCCGAGACCGTCTCTGGAACAAGTGGGTGGATGGATGGATGATGGATGGATGGATGTTTGAGTTCTCTGTTTTCTACAGACTTCACAAAACTTTTAATTCTGTTTAATGGTTGAATATGTAAAACGTTTTTAAAGACCAAAAAATAAGCAATTTTTATTTTCTTACTGCCTCAGCAATATGACCATGCATCCATCCATCCATCCATCCATCCATCATCTTCACCCGCTTCTTCCTTTTCAGGTCGCAGGGGACACTGGTGCTCATGTCCAGCAATCACTGTGTGAGAGTCTGTGGACACCCTGGACAGGTCTCCAGTCCATCAGGGACACACAGAGACAAACAACCATTCACTCTCTCACTCACACAGAGGGACAATCATCCTAACATGCATGTTTTTAGTCTGTGGGAGGAAACCGGAGTACCCGGAGAAAACCCACTCATGCACAGAGAGAACATGAAAACTCCACTCAGAAAGGTCCTGGGTCGGGATTTCAGCCGCTCTACCAACTGCACCACCGTGGCGCTCAATATGAGCATAAAGATGTTAAAGTAGCAGATTTTAGGGCTAGTTTTTAAAACTAAAGTCACAATTTACAGCTCTCTGCCTCTTTTCTTACCTCAGTTGTTTTTTCTTTCCTCTAACATTCTCAGGCCAAGATGCTTCTTCCTTCTGTTCACGCCCTCACGGCAATGTTTCACACTGTTTCTCACCTCAGATTAAAAAAATAAACAAATAACAGGAACAACATCCCTTTTTCACTTCATATTAACCAGTTTAAATATGACCAGTCATGCACGTCAGCTTGGCCTTTAAATGCACTCCGTCTTGTTCCAAAAAAAAAAAAAAAAAATTTGGGAGAGGTTTTCTTTAAATCATGACATCATAATAAGTGAAGAATCAAAAACCCATCATTCCTTGAAGGAATGCAGATCGTCTGCTGCCACGAATGTGATCAGAAATGACATGAAATTAAAATAACATTAAGCAATGTCTCACACTCAGAGTACGTGTCGAGAATGACTCGGCTACTACCACATCAGATTTGAGCACAGTACTTGTAAAATTGTACAAGTTAATTGTTTTTGATGTCCATTACCTATAATGTTCATATCTCATGTTAATTAGTTTTAGATGATTACTTCCTGCGAACATCAATAAAGTTTAAATCCAGTGCTTGATGAGATGTTTTATTGTCGGCCTTTGCCTTCCAACAGCAAGCTGTAAGTAAAAAAGTTCACGCTTCAAGTCGTACTAAAGATGTGCAGTTATTGGGAGAAAGACGAGTTTGAGAAGAAAATCCTGCAGGATTCTGACGACCGTAGATGAGTTTTATTTTGGGAGGCATTTAGATTCATTTTTAATTACTGTTCAGCTTCTTTATAATCTGTTAGCTTGTAGTTTATCTGCAGACTTTTCATAACTCAAATGTTATCCCAGTCTTTGACAAAAACAAGAATTTACTCTGCCCTTCCTTTAAAATGCCATGGACTCAGATGTTTTAGGCCAGTTTTTTCTTGACTTGAAAGCTCTTTATGTTTGATAGCACTGCAGGATTTGTGATGACGAGTCACCAGCAGGTTTGGCGTCCAGTCCTGGACCTCGAGGGATCCTAACCTGCATGCTTTGGATGTTTCTCTGCTCCAACTCACCTAGTTTGAATCACTGGGTGTTACAGGCTTCTGTAGAACAAGACGAGATCATTCAACCATCAAATCAGGCGTTGGAGCAGATAAACAAGTAAAACATGCAGGATGGGAGCCCTCGAGGACCAGGACGCACCGGGTCAACCAAAAGAACCAGATTTATAAGCAGGGCTGTTGACTGTCAAGTGTGAAGTTATTTATGTAAACTAAGTGAAGATCACAGCAGCTGCTCCTGCAGGCGGGAACAATGTCCATCAATCAGCAGTAAACACACGTCTTAAAAAGTAATAATCTGAAGCTGCACGTTGTCATTATGTGTGTGTGTGTGTGTGTTGTCCGACAGCACTGTGTGAATGTGTGGACCAGGGCCGGCCCAAGGCATAAGCAAACTAAGCAGGTGCTTAGGGCCCCGGGGCCACTAGGGGACCCCCTAAGTGGAATTTAAATTTTTTTTGGTAATGATTTCTATATGATTATATTGAATATTTTAAGTTTAGCTTTTGCAAATTGTTGCATACAGTTACGCAGTTTTAAGAACTAATTATTCAAATTAATTACATTTTTTAAACCATTTTACGTGATTCCAAGTACCGGTAGTTGTTCATTTACATTATTAAGTATTTCCTTGATTGGAATTTATTTATTTATTTAGTTTTGTCTTTTATTGCACAATTTAATATATATTTGTTTGCATCTAAGTTATTTATCTGTTGTTTGTTGTTGATCTTGCACTACAAATTATTTATAAAATTACTGTTGCAGTTCTTTGGAACCAAAGATAATAAACCAGATTACACTTTTGCTGTAAAATACATTGCATGTTGGTGTTTTTTGTTGTTGTTGTTGTTACTTTTAGTACCACTATACTGTACTGTACACATTTAGGATAATATCAACAGGGCTGTCAGAGTTGCAATGAGTTTATGTTAGGTGGGTGATCTGATCATCTGACTGTTGATTGCAATAATCCACATTATTAGCAGAAATAGAGGGCCCCAAACCAAATTGTGCTTGGGGCCCTGTGGAGGCTTGGTGTGGACAGCCGTGGTCGAGCACACTCGCCTCCTGCCCTTCTGTTTGACCTCCCCAACATCGTCTCCACGACGGCTGCGTTTCAACACCCGTGGGCTCTTTAAGCTTAAAATAAGTTTTTTCTATACATTCCCGAACGTTTCATAGAAATGTTTTTCTGCCCCGTGTGTTTTCACTCCGCTTCTGTCCGTCCCGACGCTGTTTGGAGGTGATTTATTCTGAACAATTAAATATTTTTATCATATTGTTCAGAAAATCCAGCATCTGATTTGAAGTGGTGTCATTTTAAAAATATGTATTTTTTAATTCATGGTCATAAAACGGCGACAACTGCCCTGCCAGCCGTTTGTTCTCCATAAATCAGAGCCATTTAAAGGCCGTGCGTTTGTGAAACGACAAGACAAATGTGTGACGAAGCGTCTGTTTCTGTTTGTTCGCAGGCTGCAGGTTGAATCTGTCTGCTTTCTGCAGGAGGAACGACCCACACGCAACGTTAGCAGGTAGTTTCAGCGTAACATTACAGTTTTCTGAAGAGTTTTACCAAAAGAAGTATAAAAGCATTTAAATGGTTGCAGTTACAGTATTTGTCTTTATCAGACTACATTTATTGTTTAAAATTCAAAATGTTAGATATTGACCTGGTAATTATTTAAAAAACGAGGATCTCTCTCTGTGCTGAGCACATTTCACTCACGGGCGTCTCGATTCAGAACTTTCCAGCGGTGTTTTTATTGTGAAAGGCAGGCGATCTTGTGTTTCTCTTCTGTTCTGGGCGCTACTTTATTCT
>JBBPBX010027445.1:11054-21415 GCA_038048925.1 Garcialebias charrua | reverse complement strand
TATATATATATATATATGAAGGTTTTGTAGTTATTGTGATCTGCCTTACAGTATAGGCTTATTGAAAGCACCTATCCGAAGTATTTTTTTTTTCTTTTCTAAACATTTTATCATGTACCATCCCAATCACATGAGTAATATTAATGTTGACAATTGTGTGTTGTGCACAATCTTACGTTGAAAATCCACGAAAGAGCGAGTCCGCAAAAGTCGAACAGCGGGGTAGCGAGGGACTACTGTAGAGACAGTTAAAGTCGATTAAGTTTTCAAGATGAAACTTAGAAAACCAGTCAGATGTTCTAACAGATGTGCTTAGTTTCATTCAATCAAACAAGGTTAGTCTCATTGAGCCTCGGGGGCTTATTTACAAGAGAGACCTGATTTTAACAATGAATGATGACAACAGTAGACAATCATAAAAAAATGCTTATACTGTAGATTTAAAAATCAATGGAAGCAATTATATAAAAAAGAAACAAAAACAGTGACTTCATTAGTGACTTAACACAATGTACAAGTGGTTTAATAAGTTAAATAAACAGAAGTGAATACAGGACCCAATAGGGGGATCTTGAATCTGGAAGATGAAAGGGGACCATCAACCTTGAAGGCTCGTTCCAGTACAAGTTTTAAGTCCTTCTTCTCCTTGTAATTGGCCAGGCCTTTGCTCTTAATAAAAAAATACAATGTAAACAATGTTTTTCACATTTTTGACTCGTTGATCCATATTTAGTAGAATTTTAAAGCTAATAAAGCATAATAATTCAAATCAAATTGCAAAGGCTATTTGATAATTAGACCCTGAAAAACAAAACAGCAAAAGATTCAAACAACTTGTAAAGTTTTCAGGTTAGTTTCTTTGAAAGGCAGGTTTGTAGCTACTAGAGTGCATGAGATTGTCTTTAATGAGCGATTATAGATTTTTCATTTGATTGTATTTCCCCATGGAGACAAAGAGAAAAACGAAATTAAAGTGGGGGACATTGGAAATAAAAAGTAAAGGGCAGTTGCGGGAATGAGAAAAGAAAAAAAAAAGGAAATGAGAGCAGAAAATGGGAGTTCAGGAGGTGAATGGAAGAAAGTCGGGGTAAAAACCACAATGCTGTGGATGAACTACTGATCCATATGACCTTTCTAGGTCATGAAACCATCTTGAACTGCTCTTGTTGTCTATATAAGGCTAACATACGGGTACAAACCAAGATGGTAAAATATGTATAACAGTGGAAGACACTGCATCTGGACTTGATTCAATAAACACCTCAAAAAGTACTTTGAATGGGAAAATGGAGCAGGTGATAAGTGTGTAACCTTACACACTAAACATACGCTGCACAAGTGGGTATTTTTCCCGTTTTTCCCCACTTAACCTTACCTCTCCACTATATTCTGGTAAATTGTGGTTTAAAAAGGACAAACTGCACTCATTCATACCATCGGTTGAGTACTGAGCATAAAGTTAAAACTTAAAAAAAAGCCCAAGAAGAGGTGAATGACAGCATGGCCCTTTTGTGCGATAAAGCACCTGTTCAAATTATTTACCTCCTCCGCAAACATTTTCCTCTTGCCACCTGAGAGAAAAGGACCTCCTTGCCTGAGTTATGACAGTAAACTGGTTTTAGTGGCGAGCCTCTTCATAAATAATAGGCCTTTATGGGGGGAAGTTATAGCACAAGAAATATTCTCCCTGACAAGTCGTTCGCTTTGCAGCAACAGTCGTGAAGCTTTGCAGCCTGCCGCGGAAAACCGCCAAAGGGGGCTTGGGATGGTAATGAAGGACCATTGTGCTTACTTCATAAACTTGTCACATCTCCTTTTCATTTTATTCTCCGAACAAACCTGATTATTTCTCTCCCGCCACGCCCCACCAGTTGCGTGCACAGCTACAGCGGAGGTCAGTTAATAAATATATCACTTTGCGGTTCTAAAAAATTGCTGCAGTATTAAAAAAACGGCGCTGGAAATGAAATATGGATGAGGCCGCTTCGGAGCTCCAGGTGTGTCAAGTGTGATTTAATATGAGGAAGGGCCGTGCGGCGAGGGAAGGGAGATAACTGACGAGAGCACAGACAAGACAGGGAGACCTCTGACCTTCTGAATAGCAGCCAGTCAGCTAAAACAGCTGAGCTGGACCTCACCGAGCAGCCGACGGATAGAGAGATGCCCAAGTCCATCAGCTTTACTGATCAAGATGAACACCACATCAATCTCTGGCCAATCTGTTAGCGTTTGTAGGAGTGTACAGTATATTTCTGGTAAGGAAGGTGTCAACACTGAATGTGTGACAAACGGCACAGGACAGGGTGTAAATGTGTGTGTGCACTTGGCAGGTTGTGTGTTTATGTGAATCATAAGCTTACAAGTAACATGTGGGAAAAATACTTGTTTGAGAATTGCATTGTCATTAATCCAACAATAATTAAGTCAGGTCCTCTGGATGGTTTCTTTTTGTTGTCTTTCATCCAAAATACTTCATCAGTTTGAGGAGTCACAACAAACTCAGTCTTATAAATAGCACCTTCACATAGTGGGTCAACCAGTTTGATGGTGGTTGCTGTAGTCTGCCCTCTCCCCCGCCGAGCCATTTGAGGCAGTCATGGCCAAAGTGGTTCAAAACATCCAGACTCATGCTCAATAATCCAAGTAGAAAAATCCAACTTTGTTGGATTTGGATGAAAGACGAAACATTTCAACAAAAATAATCTGTCCAGAGGACCTGATTTTACTTTGCAGGATTTTTCTACCTGGATTATTGAGAATGAGGTCCTATTCATACGAACACGGTGAGGGGAAACATATATATTTTTGGATGTTAATTGGAGGAAAACCTCTGTGTTGACACAAATGGATTCCCCCACCCCCCAAATCCGCTGTAGTTGCCATGCCGGGTCATTAGTTGGCACTGTGAATTTTGTACATTCATGTGCATGCATGCTGCTTCCGACCACTCCCTGTAAAGACTTTCCTCTGGGCTAAAAGCCCAGCTAACAACAACTTAACAACAAGCTAAAACTGGATTTTGGATAAGAGTCGACAGATTTGACGCCAAGCCGGACTGCTTTGTCTAACAGCTCCACACCAGTCGCTGAGCGGGTCAGAACTGAGTCGACGATGATGATGGGAAAGGAAAGAAAATTTGGGAAAGGAGTAATGACAAACCACCCAGGTACTGTAGTTAGTTTGAATGAATTTTACAATCAACTTATTGTAATGCTTTGACGCTGTGTTTTGTTGTGGGATGTGAGGAAAGAAGGAGCCATGGCCGCCCAACGGTTGGAGTGCTGATTGTTCCCCCGAGGAAGACGAGACATCGTGGAGCTCCAGCCCACATCTGCTGCTGCTGTGGAGGGAAGTACAGTAACAGATAACGCCAAACACTTTCCTCAGACAGTTTGTCTGCTGTTTGGACTCATGTCACATAGGTATATGTCACATGTCACGTATATGTATAACATATTTCCCATTTCTACTCCGTGATAATCAGTAGCCGGTTTACAGCAGGTAAATCACTGTTCTTAATACAGTAATGTTAGCTTGTGTTTACTTCGAAAACACAGCACCCAAGTTTTTATTTTCATTTTTCCAGCAAGGAGAAGCTGTTCTCACACCAGATGTGGACCAGTTCCGAAAGAGCCTGGGCCCAGCTGCGATGATGAGGAGAGATGTGGGATGAACAATTTCTTTAAAATTCCCCTTCAGTTTTTTTGGTCCAATCCATTCAATGTTTTAAGTTACATTAAGCAAAGGAGTGACATCCTGAACAACCCAGATAAACAACATGGCGTCATTATGCAGGAAGACAACAGAAAGGAAGAGTACAGTTCATTGAATGCGTTTTTTAATAGTCAGTTTATTATCAGTGTTTGTGTGACATGCAGTTTGTGGTGTTGAATAATTAAATACAAATTGAACCCGATGTCTTCATTTTCAACTTTAACTTACAGCATGTTTTGCATCGTTTAAATCACATAACTTGAATTACATAGTGTCCAGATACCGGTAGTTTCATTAAGCTCAGATAGCTTCATCCCTCTCCCCCGTCGTCTTCTCTCAGGCAGCTACAGCCAAAGTGGTTCAAAACATTGGAAACGTCTCAAAAAAATAAATAAAATAAAAAAGTCCAGAAGACCTGACTGAACTTTGTTGGATTTTTTTACCTGGATTTTTGAGCATGAACTTTGATGTTTTGAACCACTTTTGCTATGGCTGACTCAGAGGAGTCGACGGGGTAGAGGGCGGGCCCCAGAAACCATCTTATCACCAGCAAACTTGTTGGTCCACTATGTGAGTGTGCTGCTTGTGGGACTTGGCTCCTTGGACTGAAAAAGTCCTTTGGATGAAGATGAAACATCTCAACAAAAAAAGAAACCATCCAGTTGACCTGAATGAACTTTGTTGGGTGTTTTACTTGGATTATTGAGCATGAACTTTTGTTTGACCAGTACAGCTATGACTCTGTCCCTTTGTAGCAATGTATAAAAATGGTTTAGAACTTCTGTGGTGTCGTTTAGAGCATTTCACTTCATGTACCTCAATAACAAAGAAGGTTTACATTACTGAGACTTTGTTCTCCCCCACTGGTCACCGATCCTTTAAATAGGAAATGGTCTTTCCTGTTGTCTGGAGGAGCTAATCTGCCGGAGCATGAAGGTAGCCACAAAGCCTTTAAAAACCTCCTGATTTCCGCCGGCTCACTGGCTAATCATTAAACATCTTCTCCTCATGTGTTCAGCACTTTTTACTCTTCTTTCTCACTCTATTCTCCTCATTTGACCCTGGTATGCCACCTCCTCTTGTGCATCAGTTTTTTTTGTTTTGTACGTGTGTAACACACTGCACTAAAACCATAGATATACGGAAGGATCTGTGTTTGGATATTCCCGGAAATGGCCTGCAATGATCCTTAAAAAATCCCAAAATCTGGATACTTATCTTCGGCAGATCCAAAATAAATGTGGCTGTTATTCGTCAAGGGTCTGCCAAAGATAAGTATCCGGATTTTGGGATTTTGGGATCTTTTAAGGATCATTGCGGGCCATTTCCGGGACTATCCGGAAATATAAGTATAAGTATATGTGAAGGATACGGAGATATACGACATCAGATCCTTCCGTATATCTATGGTTTTAGTGCAGTGACAGTGACTGTGTGTGTGTGTGTTTGGGAGAGGAAATCATTGTCAAAGAATAAAGAGAGAGGTGCAGCCAATTGGCAGCAGGGATTCTGCTCTGAGAGCTCCCTTGGCATGCCCTCCAAATCTGCTGAGCAATGACAAAAAAGCACACCCAAACGCGCTAATCTGAATCTCACGCAACAGCAAGGAGTTGTACATCAGAGATGCAACACAACAACTCTGAGAGGGGAATGCACCGCCTCCTGCCAGACTCAGTTCGCGCTCGAAAAGTAAAACTGTGCCACTTTTTCCATTGTAAGACTCACAGAAGAGCAAAGCATTTACATTTAAAGTTCATTTAAATTACTGGTGCAACAAACAATTCCACCGCACTTCCTTTTCTTCTTCTGCACTCTGTCTAGATTTATCTGAGCTGCTACTGCTGGAACCCACAGACTGGGCTCACTGGGCACCAAATGAGGCATGTTTGACCCCAGCTGACCGCTGCAGAGCCACAGGGACAAACTCACGGGTAGCCGTGCATAATTCCTTTTCCTGCCCCCGGTAATGGCTTCTGGTGACCCCTGGCTGCGGGCTGCGACCCTTCATACCCCATCAAGCTCACCTCAGTCCTCAAAGCGTTTTGATCCCTGAGGATGAGTGACTAAAAGATTGCAGAAGCTTTTAGAAAATGTTCTATTACTGCCACTTTTTTATTCCTAAAATGCCTAATCCTCAATTAGGTTTATATAAAATTAGGGATGGGAATTGATAAGAAATTATCAATATCGATGCCTTTATCGATGTCATTTATCGATTCGATTCCTTATCAATTCTGTTATCAATTCTCATTTGGGTAATAAAATATAGTAAACCATTTGTGTTCATAAAGAATTTATTTATGGATATTTTCCCATAAAATAAGTCAATTTTTACATTTTAAAAAATGATCAAAACAAAACAAATGTGTTAAAAAAATATAAAATAGCGTAATGTGTATTGTATCAATTAGAAAATTAGAGTTAGTCATTTTGTACTGTTGTAAATTTGTATTGTATCAATTAGAAAATTAGAAAGAGTTAGTCATTTTGTACTGTTGGTTGAAGATTATTATTGTTAAATCTGATTGTTGAAAAAGTTGGTTGAAGATTATTATTGTTTACATGGCTGATTATTGTTGTTTAATCTGATTGTTGTAAGTAAGGGGCAGATATAATAAGATTTATTCTTCTTTCTGCTACCTTTCATTTTTTTACATTTTGTACACTATCATTTAATGAGATTGTCTTGTATAGTTTCTTCTGTAAAAAAATGAACAAATTTAATAAACATAAACATATTTTTAGACTCATTTTTCGCTCTGATTCTTCATTTTTCATTTTTGGCGAAAATGGTGCAGTACCAGTTTCGGCCGCTTTAGAGGCGCTGTAGGCAGCAGTCCATACATAAAAACAAAAGGTTGGCTTTGGTAAAGCTGACATTTTAGGTACACTCAAGTCTTTCTTGACCTCAGTCAACTCATGTTTGGTGATTGTTCCTCAGTTTAACAAATTGAAAATTAAAAGCAAATATGGCCATTGACGAAAATGGAAAAATTGAATGCTACGCATTGAATCACAGCTTAACAACCTTGCAGAGGCCAAACATAACTACAACTAGGGATGGAGCCGATCCAATCCAGTATCGTATCGGCCTCCGATACCAGCATAATTTACGTATCGGATTTTTCCGATCAAACCTGCCGATATTTCCGATCCATGATGCACGTTGGCTTCAAACTATGGAATGGATTTCCTGAACAAAGACATGTCTCATGAACCCAGAGTAATAAGACCCGCTTCACATTCAGGAAATCCAGTTCATAGTTTGAAGCCAGCTACAGCATGCGGACTGAGTGATTAGCACTGTAGCTAACAGCTAGCCAACATTTCATCGTAATATGTCCGCTGTGTGGAAGTATTTTACACTAAACACCACAAGACAGCAATGTGCAATGTCTGCAGAGCCATAGCGCCACATTAAACTGCGGTCAAGTTAGTTTTACATTGGACATTCGAGCTCCGGGGCTTCAGCGGGACGTCATTCTCACTGAACCGAAACACAAGCATCGCGACCCCGGCCAGCCACGTCCAGTCCGACCCGCCCAGCCTGCCCGTCTTGGAGGAGGGACAGGCTGAGAGCGGCTGACCGAAATCAGGCTGCCCGCCCCGGAAAGAACAAGAAAAACACACCGCTGAAGCCACGGCGCTCAACTGTTTACCGAGAAGTTGCTAAACTTCATCATAATTAATGACCAACTGCTATCAGCTGTAGAAAATAAAGGATTTCGCAACTTGATACTTGCAGCCAAGTTATAGTTTACCCTCCAGGAGATATTTATCAGTACAACAGCAGACAATCATAAAAAAGCACATACCGTAATTTAAAAATTACAAAAAAATTGTTTATATATAAAAATTTTAAAAAAAGCCAGAAACATATACAGCTACATTATAAAGCAATGTACAATACTAAAAACAGGAACATGTCTGTGTTGGTTTATACCATGAACTTAGCAGATGTAAAGCTATTTAATATTTTTAATTCATTTATTCATTCATTTAAAAGAGACAAAATAAAACAAATTCATCAAAAAGAAAACATTGCATGAAAAGAGTGCAGAAAGAAGAAAAAAAATTATTATATCACCCCCTCATTTAAAATATATAGAATGACTTTAAACAAACAATCACTTAAATAATCACTTTAATATCCACTTTAAAGCTACGAATAAAATAAAACACGTTTTGTGTTAGCAGAATTTAATTGTAACTTTGAAACTTATCCAACATTAATAAAACTTCCCTCAAGTTGTCTTTTTGGACATGTATGCATATATTTGTACAAATTGTGCTTGAGAGGAGATTATTACAGCCTCATGTAAAATCAATAATGATGATGATATCAGAACTGGATTGGTATCTGCCGATATCCGGATTTAAGTATCGGGATCGGATCGGAAGTTTAAAAAAAAGGTGAATCGGTGCATCCCTAACTACAACTCAGTCAGTTTTACCAATATTAATCTAAAGCTTGGTGTTGTAGTAGCTGAGGTTCATCTCCAGCACATGCTTAAAGCATTAACAGATTGCATTATATTTGCTTGAAATTTTGGCACACATACATCCATTGTTTTGGAGTCATGTTACAAGGATAACAGCTTGAGCATGAAGGACCAGACATCTATTTCCACAGCTGCCTTTTCCAGGGAGGATTGCAAGGCCAGTTGCAAGACTTACCATATTTTCCGCCGTACACGTCACATCACCCTATAAGTTGCATCAGTCCAAATATGTCTAATAAAGTTGAGAAACCTGTAAATATGTTGCTTTGCGGTATACGACGCATCTGTTATGCGTCACCACTGACAACCTGGAAATGTGGGCCGGTGTTGTGCCAAAAATCAACGGGCTGTCAAATGACGGCTGCGAGAGCGTGCATGGAAGGACTTTAACAAGAATTTAACAAGATTAACACTTAAAAACAATAATTTGTTTGCTCAAAATTATAGTAAATGTGTGTCTCAGTCTAACTTTTTTAAAAATAAATGCACTTTGATGGTAAAATCAGCTGTATTTCAAAACGTGATTCACGGAAGTAGGAACGCACAGAGGGATGAGCCTCTTCACATTTCGTCGAAATTTAATAATATAAACACCTAAGAACAATTAGCCCGACTTTACATAAAGGTGTGTCTCAGTTCAACTTTTCCTTAATAAATGAACTGTGACATTCAAATCAGCTGCATTTTCAAAAGCCGACACGTGGAAACATTAACGTACAGAGGGTGACTTGCTGTCCATTTCTTCCAAATTTCACAAGATAACCACCTAAAATCAATTATTTGTTTGCTCATCTTTATAGCAAAGGTGCTTCTCAGTTAGGCCTACTTAATAAATGCATTTTGATGGTCAAATAAGCTGCATTTCACCGGGGCAGTGCAGCAAAATGAAGCTGATTTGGTTGCTCCAGACAGACGACGGTGGCAAGCTTATTGTGGTATTAATAGCCATTTTTACCTACTACATAATACAACGGCATGCCCTACTACTCGAGTGCCATCTAGTGGTTGAAAATGGTAGTGTTCATTTTTTTTCAGTCAGAATAAATGAAAACAGTAAAATCTCAGGCAAAAATTGGTTTAGAAATATGGGGAATAAATCCATAAATAAGTCGATTCAGCCTATAAATTGCAGGGCATGCAAATTATGTTAACTCTGTGACTTATAGGCCGAAAAATACATCTCCAGTGTGAGTATGTCCTGGGTCTTCCCCCAACATCTCATCTCAGTTGGACATGCCAGGAGCGTCTCCCCAAGGAGGCATCGCATCCTTATCAGGTGCCTGAGCCACAGCAACTGAGTCCTCTGTATGTGGATGAACAGCAGTTCTACTCTGAGTATTTCCTGGATAGTGGAACTTCTCAGCTTATCTTTAAAAGCTCAGCTTCCCTGCTTAGAAAGGTAATTTTGTACCGCTTGCTTCCATTTTCTTATTCTTTTGGTCCAAAGTTCGTGACCATTGGTGAAGGTATGACCATAGACTAACCATTAGACTGCGAGCTTTGCATTGCGGCTCAGCTGCAAGAAAATTATAGGGAACACAAATGTTAACACATTTCAAGTACAGTAGTCCTAAAACTTACTTTCTCCCTTAGTTTGAGTTTAGATGACCTAAAATTAAAATAAATGTCAGAGTTGAACTCTTTGTTGTTGTGTGCCTTAAAGTAGAATGCAAGTGTTTACACATATCAGTAGGTTGTTCGTTTGTTACAGTGCATAATCTGGAAAATATATAATATTGGATGAGCAAAACACACACACACACACACACACACTAAACTGCAGCTGGCTGGGATGACGCGTTATGGATGTGTTAATTCATCCCTCTAACTTTTTTTATCGTGTCAGCTGCTTGGTCATTCATTAATAGTTCTGTTTTAATTAGCCATTAATGAACACACTCCCCATGTCAGAGATATGAGACCAAGTGTGTGTCTGTGTGGTGCACAGAGTGTGTGGGACACCGAAGGTGTTAGTAGTACTGTAGTGTGTTTGGATGTGTGTGTGCCGACAGCTCCATTCTCCCTCAGAACAATCATCAGGGACACGCTGTTCAGCAGGGCCTCCTCCTCATTAATGGCCCACTGCTCACTTGTGAGCCGTATCATTGTGCTGCAAGACAATAGCAGCCAGGGGCCCCACCCAAC
>JBBPBX010027445.1:0-11027 GCA_038048925.1 Garcialebias charrua | reverse complement strand
CCACACACACACACACATACACACACTAGTCCAGTTGCAAACTCAACTCTCCTTTCCATTCTTCATAAACTCGCCATGCCCTTTTTTCCTCCTTCAAAACTTAACCTCACAGCATCGCTGCAACTGATTGGTTGCGGCGCAGAAACTCGACGCTGGTCAGAGTCCACAGCGAAACACAGGGGATTAAGTCTAATTAGCATGAACAATAAAAACAAATAACTGAGATGGGGGGAGAGGGGGGTCACGAAGGCAATCCCACTGTCTCTCCTAATTAGTATTGTTTACCAAGTGACACAGTTGGTTTACAATATCGGCTACATGGCAGCGCACGTCCATTAGATTCACTGCTCACACTGCAAAAATGTCCACAAGCTGCTCAGACGTGAACACATGCAGCCCATGTTTGTGATACAAACATGATAAATTAGCATGGTGGGCAGAGTTGTCAAAAAACTGAATATTTATTATTCACTTAAAAGTCGTTATACTGTTGAATTAAAAATATACATTTTAATGCTAAAGTTTAAAGCAACAAGTGGAACTCCCCTATCGCTGGAGGATTTAGAGAGAAGGTTTGCAGTTTATGAGATGTTTGTCTGGACTGGAATTTAACATGGAATGTAAGTAAACCTTAATGGTGTGAGGTACCAGTATTCCCTGTAGGGTTTCAGCTCTTTACTCAGGTATTCCCTGTAGGGTTTCAGCTCTTTACTCAGGTTCCTGGTTCCTGGGCAGCACCAGTGAGCAGCAGCTGTGGTTCATTTAGCTGACGAACTCCAGGAATATAAAAGGCTGCAGAAGAGCTCCTTTCCCTGCTGGAGCATTACATACCAACTGGTAGTAGCTATTGACCTCCTTGTGATTCTTGAACATAAAGTTGTTTACATTGTTTTCTCCTTGTTCTTCTAGTACCTGTCTCCTGAGTCTCCAACCCTGGACCCCTCATCTACTTTCTTGTGCCTGAAAAACAACAACTTCAGCTGCAGCAGCTGTTCCACCGCCAGTTCTGCAACTTATTTCTACCTGGAACTACCTACCCTCCTCTCAAGGCGTCAAGATCTCCACCTTCAAGTAAGAATTTAACAATCTGAGATTAGCCAACCATTCATCCTTTATCCTGGACTCTCTATCCCTCCTTCCTCAGGTTATCCCAGGCTCCCTTGTAATATATATTGTAAATATCACACTACAAATAAACCACTTTATTTATTTTATGAGCTTAAGTCTGCACAAGTCTGTGCTGTACTTTGCTTAGACCTGTCCAAAGCCTTTGATACTGTAGATCATGACATCTTATGCCATAAGCTCTCAGATATTGGCTTCTCAGATCCTACTGGTGGCTGGTTCTCAAACTATTTCTCAGGCCGGAGGCAATGTCTTCGACATAATGGTACTTCATCTAGCTACCTAACGGTCACCAATGATGTGCCACAAGGCTCAGTTTTAGGTCCCGCTCTTTTTACAATTAATATAAATAATGTAGGTCAAAACATTTCTGACACATCCTTGCATCTCTATGCCGCCGATGACACTGTTGTTTATTGCCGAGCTAACACAGTTGCCAAGGTTTCAACAGAAAGTCGGTGCCAGCAATTCTACCTCCTATCTCATCCATGCGTGGTGTTCCTATTGAGTTTGTAGACATTTTGGTCAAAGCACATCTTTCTTTTAAACCACATACTGAAAACTTGATAAAGAAACTGAAATTAAAACCGGGTTTCTTTTTCAGAAATAGATTTTGTTTAACTCTGAATGCCAGAAAACACATCATAACCGCTACCTTACTACCGGCCATTGACTATGGTGACATTATTTACTTTGTACTGTATATGAAAGCCCCTGCCAGATCCTTGCAGATGTTGGATGCTGTCTACCATGCCGCACAAAAATTCAAAACTGGTTGTAACTACCATAATCCTTGGTCAGTTGGTCATCATTCCAACTGAGGCGACGGTCTAAGCTGAAGCCCATATTGTCCAAAAATAACCTGGAGACAGTAATACATGCATTCATTACATCTAGGCTTGATTACTGCAATTCGCTCCTGTTTGGTACCAGTCAGACCTCCAATACACAACTAGAACTGATCCAGAATACAGCAGACCGACTTTTAAATAGTACAGGAAAAAGAGAGCACATGACAACAGTTTTGGTCTCCCTGCACTGGCTACCGGTTAATCTTGAATCCAGTTCAAAATACTCTTGTATGTCTACAAATCGCTGAACAGTTNTGGCCTCCCTGCACTGGCTACCGGTTCACTTTGAATCCAGTTCAAAATTCTCCTGTATGTCTACAAATCGCTGAACAGTCTCGCCCCCCCCCCCACACACACACACACACCATCTCTCTGATTTGCTACAGCCGTATGTCCCACCACGTTCTCTGAGGTCAGCAGGCCAATTGCTTCTCACAGTTCCAGGAACTCGTCTTAAGCGCAGAGGTGACAGGGCCTTCTCTGTAGCGGGCCCAAGACTTTGGAACGAGTTACCTCTGCTGGTCAGACAGGCCCCCTCCCTCTCTGTTTTCAAATCCCATATTTAAAAACCCACTACTATTCCATAGCTTTCAACACTAGTGTTTTGAACCTGTATGCTTCACACAGGTTTGTCATGTATTTATTATCTGCAATGTTTTTGTCTATATTCAGATTTTACTTAATTTTGTATGTTGCTGTGTGCGTTGCCTGTTTTTCTGTTTGTACAGCACTTTGGTTGGCCTTGTCGCTGTTTTAAGTGCTCTATAAATAAAACGGTATGGTATGGTATGGTATCATTGTCTACATGTAGGCTCTCACACTGGTTCATTTTCATCTATAAATCCCTCCTTGGTCTGCTACCTTCTTATACCTCCTCCTACATGTCACACCGTCAGTGCAGTTACAACATGCGCTCTCAGTCCATCATTACCTGCAGAATTCCCTCAGTGCGGCCTGAACTTGGCAAAAAGGCCTTTTCCTTCTCAGTTCCTGCAACCTGGAACACCTTGCAACAGGAACTGAAGTTGTCCACCCTTATTTATTTAAGGGGTTTCACACATTTGATCGTGCCAATAGAAAAATCAAAGCAACCATGTTATTGTCTTTTGTATTTCACCCTGTTTTATGGAACCCTGATTTATAGTTCCCTTACAGTCATGGTCTCTTGGTGCAACATATGCTATGGGAATTGCGCTCCCGTGCGATTACCTGAAGGAATACATTCACGCCTTTACGGCAAGGGCGTCAGCGTTGCGCCAGAGGCCCCTCCCTCTGGGTATTTAAGCCACTGACGCCCATCCATCTTTCTCTTTTTTGCCCTTCACCTCGCTTAACACCTGAACTTCGTGGGACTTCTCTGTTGTCGCATCTCTCGATTGAGGTGAGCTTGCTCCCTACACTGAGCGTACAAAGAAATGTTCCTGCGTACTGCTGGGCTGGCGAAAGCTAGTCCAGCGTTTTTCTACTTACCTCGAAGTTTTCTTCTCTTTCCGCAGCTGCTTCGCTCGACGGCGCTAACTGCATCACAACCCCTTGCTAACCATTAGCAGGCTAACCAGCAAAAGCAAGACGACGGAGAGGACGGCTTCGAACAAAAGGAAACTAGGAACAACTTCGACACTTCTCGTCTCCGAACATGGCTCCCGAGAAGGGAAAACGGAGGACAAAGAAGAAGAAAACCAACAGGACGACGAGCCCTCGCTCGCGCCCCTGCCCCAGTGGATGCGGCTACTCCCTCTCGGCGATGGACACCCACGAGGCCTTCCTGTCTGCCTAGGGATTCTGCACGCGAGAAAAGCGTTGGAATTCCTCGACTCCGGCTCCCACTGCCGTCGAATGCCGGCGGTAGTGAGGAAACGCCGCACGGACGCATTGGCTAAATCCATGGCTAAGGCCGCAGCGCTGAAGGTCGCACGTCGCACAAAGCTGCTCGCGCCTGAACCGGAGCTCGAGAATGTGGACCTGGAATGCAACGGTCGAGTCGGAGAGGACAATGTGTCGGACTCCTCGGTTGCTGTTGAGGACTTGACGCCCGAAGTGTCTGACCAAGACGCCGAATACGGTTACAGAGGAGAAAGTTTGGATTCCTCCCAGAACCTGGCGCAAATCCTACCGGAACTGGACTTGTCGGTCCTTGCTCTGTTCGACCTGTGCCATAGGGTGGCGGATGCCCTGCAGGTCACGTAGCCAGACCCCACGCCTCGTCAACAGGCTACGAGGCTGGCGGGAAACTACTTCTATGCGAAACAGCCGACAACGTTGCAAAAAATGCCAATTTTTCCAGACTTTCTCATGGAGCTCAAATGCTCCTGGGCGGAACCCGGAGCTCCCATCACGTTGCCACTATCCCGACTCCTTGATGTCGCGGGAATGGAGACAGCGGGCCTCGCCAGCGCACCCCTGATAGAGGAGACTCTGGCGGCTCACCTGGCCCCCGCAGCCACGGGGACGAAACCAGCGCTACCCAGCAGGGCCTGCCGCGCTTCGGAGAAACAACTTGAGAAGTGCTACAGGGCTCAGGGCCTCGCGGCTCGCGCAATGAATGCATCAACCATGGTGCAGGCGTACCTGGCAGAAAAACTGCAGGATATCCAGGTAACAAAAAACGAGCAGGCCGCAACGGAGGCCATGGAGGAGGCCCGCCGTGCCTCTGACCTCGTGCTCCGCATGATGGGGACAATAGCCATTTCGTAAGGCAAAGCAATGGCGGAAATAGTTGTCGCCCAGCACCATCTTTGGCTAACATTGTCGGACCTCCCGGAAAAACAGAGGTTCACCTTCCTCCAGCACCCGATCGAGTCAACGGGACTCTTCGGGGGAGCCCTGGAACGCGTCCAGGCCAGGCTGGAACAAAGGCACAAACAGGCAGAAGCCCTTCGTGAGGGGTTGCCGAGGAAAAGCTTTGCACCCCCAAAGGAAGATATGCGTGGCCTCTCACGGAAGAGACCCACTGGTGACGGTGAAACTTTCCAGTACCGGCCAAGGGCCTCTTCAGTGACCCAGTGTGGAACTCAGATTCGGGCCAGATGAAGCAGGACAAACTGATAATTTTACAGGTTTACCCGCCCACGTGGTACGGGAACCTAAAATTTTGAGCCCAGTCTCTACTTGTAAAGTACTACGAGGAGCTGGTGACTTGTGTGCGCGCACAAAACATGACTCAAATACTGTATGTGTAAACAAAACAAACACTGTTTCAGGCATGTACAAAAATAAAAGTACCAAAGCACAAACTGCCCTGGTTCTTGACTCGAGTCCCATTTTTATAAAACACAAACCATGTGGTCGAACTATGAACAACAGTAAGATACACGAGCTCTGCCAGAGACGGTCAGATCTCGCGATATCTTCTGTTGGGCCGACCAGCCTGCTCGAAGAAACACGAGAGGGGTCAAAGGCCACCCCTCCAGCGCTAAAACACGAAGAGCAGCAATTCAGTATGCCGTCCAGGCTCAGCGCGCACGCGTAGGCCTGGAAGGCATGTCTACCAAATGTTTGGGTCATGACAACGATATGTCACAGGCTCAAGTTGCAGTTCACAAGAAGACCGCCCCACTTCACAGGGGTACTGCAATCTAAGATTAACCCTACACGTGCACACGTGCTGAGGGAGGAAGTTTTGACGATGCTGCAAAAGGGAGTGATTAGTTTGGTCTCAGGACGCAAACTACGCTCTGGCCACTACAGCAAGTACTTCCTGGTGCCCAAAAAGGATCATTCCCTTAGACGATTCTGGATCTCAGGACCCTGAATAAGAGGATAAAAACGTTTACGTTCAAGATGCTTACACAGCGGCAAGTTCTCCAGTCTGTGAATCCAGGAGACTACGCATGTACAGTGGATTTGAAAGATGCCTATTTCCACATAGGCGTGTGGAGGAAACACAGAAAGTTCCTCCACTTTGCGTTCGAAAGGAACGCTTATGAATTCAAAGCCTTACCCTTCGGTTTAAAGACTGCTCCTCGTACATTTACTAAATGTTTGGAAGCAGCCCTGACCCCCCTTAGGAATCAAGGACTCAGGGTCATGAATTACTTGGATGACCTGCTGATTCTGGCTGGAAGCAGAATGCAGGCCCAGTCACACTCCTATAGTGTGATCTCTCACCTTGAGTCTCTCGGTTTTGTCATAAACCTATAAAAAAGCGATCTAACTCCATCACGGGTTACCGTATTTCTGGGAGCACAGATTGACACTGTCTGGTACAGAGCATGGCTCTCAAAGGAACGAGTTTCCTCCATTTGCCATTGCCTGGAAAGATTTAAACTGGATCAACGGGTCCCTGTGAAAACGTGCCAACGCCTTTTAGGCCTCTTGGCGGCAGCCATTCCCTGTGTGCCACACGCATTACTGAAAATGCGGGCCATACAAGTATGGCTAAACCGACAGACACAACCCGCCCTGACTAATCAAGCAGGAAAGGTTAGGATAGATTCAGAGTGCCTGAAGGCCCTGGAACCTTGGAGAGATTTGTCTGTTTTCACGGAAGGGGTCTCGCTGGGAAGGGTGTCATCTCGTGTAGTAATCACGACGGACGCCTCTAAAACAGGATGGGGGGCGATCTGCAGAAATCAGAACGCCTGCGGCCTTTGGAATGAACAGGAAGCGAGATTACATATCAACTTCCTGGAGATACTGGCCGTATTCCTGTCATTAAAATACTTCTTCAGTAAAGGTCTGATTGCTGGACAGCACATCCTGGTGAAATCAGATAACAGGACCACAGTGTCCTTCATCAACAGAGAGGGAGGGACAAGGTCCCAGGCCCTCCTCGGACTGACGCAGAGGATGCTCACGTGGTGTGCTCCAAGAATCTTGTCACTTAGAAAGACTCATGTCCCCGGTGATCTAAATTATGGAGCAGATGCCCTCTCAAGAGGGCCTTTCTTGGCATCAGAATGGAGCCTGAACCCAGGGATTGTGGAACAGGTCTGGTCACGATTTGGGAGAGCCTCTGTGGACTTGTTCGCTTACAGGGCTAGCTCACAGTGTGACCTCTACTTCTCCTTGAGGGAAACAGATGCACCATTGGTAATGGATGCTCTGGCACACGATTGACCAACAGGGTGCTCTACTATGCCTTTCCACCTGTCCCTTTGATCGAGGCGACACTGAAAACGTTTACGCCAGGGAGCCCTCTCCCTGATTCTGATAGCCCCCAGATGGTCCCAGAAACCATGGTTCCCAGAGTTGATCTCAATGTTATCAGGGATACCATGGCAATTGCCTCCTCACAGGGACCTGCTGACTCAGGCACGTGGGCAGCTTCTACACCCACGTCCGGAGTTGTGGCAACTTTCAGCCTGGCCTTTGAAGGGAACTGGCTGAGAGCCTAAGGCTTTGATTGCTTTATCCCAAAACAAACAGTAACAACATACGCAAGGGTACCCCGGTGTTTATGCTTGCTTAGGAGATGTTTAATGGAAGGGTTTCCCCTCTCCTTAACAGATCTCCAACATCAAGATGGGCCCCACTTGTCAGTCGTGCCCCTTGTATATATAAATTTTTTTACCCTAGGGACTTGGGAGGTTACCCTGTGCTTGACCTGGGTTTTCTACCTCCACATTTGTCACCCATTTACTTGTGACGTAATGGGTCCCTTGCTCCTTCCTCCTGTTTCTCAGGTTGTTCCAGAGAGAAAAAGGAGATGATGAGTACTCACACTGGTGGAGCACGCTTAGGCTGTCTCTAGCTGGTGTTGTTTATCTATGTGCCCAGTTGAAACATCAAGTTGATGTTTTTTACATTTGGCATTTTTTCTTCTCAGCCTGTGCTCTCTACATACCCTGTAGAAAGCAGCTGGGAAATGCCTGTCTTTTTAAGGCGGATGTTCTCACATGCATTTTGCTGAGCATTTCAAGGGCGTGAATGAATTACGTTCCCATAGCATATGTTGCACCGAGAGACCATGACTGAAAGGGAACTGAAAGTTATGCACCATAACTCATGTTCCCTGAAGGAAGGGAACGAGGTGCAACATATCTGGCCCTTTCAATGCTGAAAGCTCGGTGAAGTGCATTTCGGAGAAAGATGGATGGGCGTCAGCGCTTAAATACCCAGAGGGAGGGGCCTCTGGCGCAATGCTGACGCCCTTGCCGTAAAGGCGTGAGTGTAGTCCTTCAGATAATCGTGCGGGGGTGCAATTCCCATAGCATATGTTGCACCTCGTTCCCTTCATTGGTGCATAACTTTCAGTTTTATACACTACTCTTATTTTAAGTGCATTTTAACTGTAGTTTATTGTTGTCTGTACTTTATATGTTCTGTCTGGAACAGGTCCCTCTTGTAAATGAGTCCTCGTAGCTCAATGAGACTAGCCTGTATATATAAAAGTTGAATGAATGGTTCTTTTGGGGTTTAATCTCATAACCATGATATTCATGTTAGGCATTGTACTGTGAAGAAGAATAGAGGTGAGTTTTTTGTTGTTTGTCTGAGGAAGTTCAGAGTGATGGATACAGGTGAGTGGAGGGAGCACTTTTATCCACCACCAGGTGCAATGGAGGAGCGAAGGGCAGGCCATTGGTGCTCTTGGCCACCATAGATTAATCTCTGGCCACCCCGATCATTTGAGGAAACTATACATTTAATAAAAATAAAAATAGAAAACGTATTTTTCCTAAATGATAGGGGTGGTCAGTTTACATATACATAGTGTAAACATAGACATTGTCATTTTGGATTTTGACCTAGCAGCCTAATTTCTGAAAGGAACCTTTCTTACATGTAGATGCAGTTACAACCAAAATGGAAGTTGGTACCTCACTTATTTTTCAAGTTATCAAGCTCACAACCTGGAAGGACATTTATGATATTCATGGTTGCAACCATCTTGGAAGGTGGCAATCCAATTTTCCAAAAGGAATCTTTCTTATGCTTAAATGTAGACATACACAAAAATGGAAATCCAAACCTTCGGATACAGATGTTTGACTAAATCTGAGCACTGATTTGTCTTCTTATACATTTGAAATTTTATTTTCTCACATTTCACGCAACTTTCTTCAAATTAATTAACCACAAACCAATGCTGCACATGAACAATCAGCTTTTCTCATCCTTTTTGCAGAGCAGAGATGTTCATCATCTCACAGGCCTGTACTGGCAATTGTAAATGCTAGAATTCTTGCTAAGCAGTTTTTCCAAAAATAAGGGCGGGGGGAAAGAAGAGTTGCCGAAGGGGGTTTCAAAGTTAATAAAACATAACGTAAATCTCTAGAAGTTGGCAGTATTTTAGCTAATTTTGTTGCTCCTCACATTTCCTGGCCTTCTACCCTTGGAGACAACGTTTTACACAGAGCGTACAAAACTTTAAGACGTAGTAAACCTGAGAAAAGTCTAAACTTGCATGTGCAAATACATTTGAATATTTTTGCCACAGATATTTCAGACCCAGGGATAGAAACTGACTAATTCATAAACCAGACTTCAGGCAAAAAAAACAACAACCCAACATGTCTGCAAAACTAAAACCTATACAAACGTAGATGTTTACAAGTTTCAAAGAAGTCCATGTATGATGAGCTGAGTAAGGAAGAAAAAAGTATATTGATCGTCACACATATAAATATTTGTGATGAGATGATTGATGACAGGGTTTCTAAATCTCTTTGACGTTGCAGAAAGAAAAATTGCATTTGCTTCCACGTATCTGCCCGTCCTCCAGACTGAAAACAAACCCCAGGGGAACTTATAGCTGCAGTGGGGGGTCAGAAAAACTGAGCCAAATCAAAGTGATTAAGGATCTACGAATCAATAACCCCTTTATATTAGATTTACTTACTCTCCTCGGATCACACCGAGTCAGCAGAAAGATGGAGGGGAGGCTGAGGCAGAAACGAACGCAGATCCAGCTAAGCGTCGGCAGATTGGGTGCTGGTATAAATCGTTATGCTCACATCAAGTCTCCGAGGCGTGATAAGATAATATAATCATCTTTGGGTGGAGGGGTGAGGGAAGCTTTTTTTGTTTCTGCTGATCTCATAACTTCAGTGTTTGGAAAAAATCATCACCCAAAAACAATCTGTGAAGGGTCTTGATGATGAGATACACTTGTACGGCACAGACACCAGTGGAGGACGCCTGTGTACTGTAGAATGCCTGTGGCGAACGTAAAGGCTCGTAAAAAGCTTAAAAACAATTTTGCAACCATGTTTTCAGCTGCAGACAGAGCAGTAAAATGAATTGCAGACTAATCTTGGGCATATTAATATGAAAAAAAAAATGCTGGTGCACAAAATATTGAACTGTTCTAATGCATATGGTAGGTAGCATGGTGGCTCAATTGGTAGAGCATGTTGCCTTTCAGCATGAAGGTTGTTGGTTCAAATCACGGCCCAGGGCCTTTCTATGTGGATTTTGCATGTTCTCTCTGTGCATGCGTGGGTTTTACTCCGGTCTCCTCCCACAGGAAAAAAAACATGCATGTTAGACTGATTGGTAACTCTAAATTGCCCCTAGGTGAAAGAGAGAGTGAATGAATGGTTGTTTGTTTCATTTGTGCCGCTGTGATAGACTGACCGGACTGGAGACTTGTCCAGGTTGTCCCTGCGATGGACTGGAGACCTGTCCAGGGTTCCCCCTGCCTCTCGCACTGTGACTGCTGGATATAGGCAACAGTGACCCCACAAATTGAAAAGGAAGAAGCGGGTAAAGATAATAGATGGCTGGCTGGATGGATGTACAGTAACAATTACTGTATTCTGCATGCAAACGTTATTTTTTTCACATTATGACCAAGATAAGGGGCTGAGATATTGTAGGGGCAGGGCAGCCGACTCGGGACCCAAAGGTCCTGGGTTCAATCCCCGGACACTTCACATCTCGTGATGACTATGAGCAGGACACCATATCTGCAGTTTCTCCCCAGGTGCTTTCCATAGCTGCCCACTGCTCCACCTGGTGATGGGCTAAATGCAGAGAGCAAATTTTGCCATTGTATTGGGAACATACAATGATGACAATACATAACACATTATTATTATTATTATTATAAGTCTCCAATTCATTAGTCTTGCTGCTTTGTCTGCAGTTTTTACGCCAGTATTGTCA
>JBBPBX010027444.1:0-37288 GCA_038048925.1 Garcialebias charrua | reverse complement strand
CTTAGCTTTTCCGGACATTAAAAAATACCAGTTGAGTTCTCTTATATTATATGTCTGGGAATGGATATCTGAGAATCCATCCACAGTGTGGCTTGACATAGAAGCCTCATTATGTGACTGTCCTCTCAAAAGCCTAATTTTTGTTAAAACTATGAAAACAATACATAAATGTTGTAATAATCCAATTACTGTGAATACAGTTAGGGCTTGGAGGGCGGTTCAACATATCGAGGGAAGAACTAGGAAAACATCACCATTTATACCCTTTATTCAGAATCCTGATTTTCTTCCTGGTATGTTAGATGCAAGCTTTGGAGAGTGGGGAGCTAAGGGTATTTCCTCTCTGGGTTGTCTTTTTAAGGAAGGGGTGTTTATGTCTTTTAATCAAGTTATGGAAGTGTTCGGATTAGCGAAAAATAACCTCTTTCGTTTTTTTCAGTTAAGAGATTTTGTTAAAAAAGAAACAACATTATTCAGGGACACTGAAGTTTCGAGCATTGAAAATTTGTTTTTTGGAACTCGTGAAGTGTCACTTAGTATGTGCTATAAAACACTGAAATGTGATAAGAGTCACTTATCCACTTTGGCTCAGGCCTGGGGAGAGGAACTGAACGTCGAGATTACTGATGAAACATGGAGTAGTATTTGGAACTCTGCCGGAAAAATTTCCATTTGTAATCATTCTTGGGCATTACAACTTAAATTATTATATAGAGCTCATTTGGCTCCAAACCGAGTGTCTAAGTTTAAACCAGGATCCTCGTCATTGTGCCCTAAATGTAAAATACATGAAGGTAGTCTTACGCACTGTCTTTGGTCATGTAGAGCTCATTTGGCTCCAAACCGAGTGTCTAAGTTTAAACCAGGATCCTCGTCATTGTGCCCTAAATGTAAAATACATGAAGGTAGTCTTACGCACTGTCTTTGGTCATGTCCCAGGATCCAGATATACTGGAAATATATTTTGGTTGAGATAAAGAAAATTATCCCCTCCCTAGGCTGCCACCTTACCATGGTGGAGGGGTTTGAGTGTCCCAATGATCCTAGGAGCTATGCTGTCAGGGGCTTCATGCCCCTAGTAGGGTCACCCAAGGCAGACAGGTCCTAGGTGAGGGACCAGACAAAGCGCAGCCCAAAGACCCCTTATGATGAGTTCAATTAATGGAAACAATGTTCCCTCGCCCGGACGCGGGTCACCGGGGCCCCACTCTGGAGCCAGGCCCGGAGGAGGGGCACGTTGGCGAGCGCCTGGTGGCCGGGCTTTTACCCATGGAGCTCGGCCGGGCACAGCCCGAAGAGGAGACGTGGGTCCCCCTTCCCATGGGCTCACCACCTGTGAGAGGGGCCAAAGGGGTCGGGTGCATTGTGGAATGGGTGGTGGCCGAGGGCGGGGACCCTGGCGGTCTGATCCTCGGCTACAGAAGCTGGCCATTGGGACATGGAATGTCACCTCTCTGGTGGGGAAGGAGCCTGAGCTAGTGTGTGAGGTTGAGAGGTTCCGGCTAGAAATAGTCGGACTCACCTCAACGCATGGCTCTGGCTCTGGAACCAGTTTCCTTGAGAGGGGTTGGACACTCTTCCACTCTGGAGTTGCCCCTGGTGAGAGGCGCCGAGCAGGAGTGGGCATACTTGTTGCCCCCCATCTTGGTGCCTGTACGTTGGGGTTCACCCCGGTGAACGAGAGGGTAGCCTCCCTTCGCCTACGTGTGGGGGGACGGGCTCTGACTGTTGTTTGTGCCTATGCGCCAAACGGCAGCGCAGATTACCCACCCTTTTTGGAGTCCTTGGAGGGGGTATTGGAGGGTGCGCCTCCTGGGGACTCCCTTGTTCTGCTGGGGGACTTCAACGCTCACGTGGGCAATGACAGTGAGACCTGGAGGGGTGTGGTTGGGAGGAACGGCCCCCCTGATCTGAACCCGAGCGGTGTTCTGTTGTTGGACTTCTGTGCTCGTCATGGATTGTCCATAACGAACACCATGTTCAGGCATAAGGGTGTCCATATGTGCTCTTGGCACCAGGACACCCTAGGTCGCAGTTCGATGATCGACTTTGTTGTCGTCTCATCTGATCTGCGGCCGCATGTCCTGGACACTCGGGTGAAGAGAGGGGCGGAGCTGTCAACTGACCACTACCTGGTGGTGAGTTGGCTCCGATGGTGGGGGAGGATGCCGGTCAGACCTGGCAGACCCAAACGTATTGTGAGGGTCTGCTGGGAACGTCTGGCAGAGTCTCCCGTAAGACGGAGCTTTAACTCCCACCTCCGGGAGAGCTTTGAACACGTTCCGAGGGAGGCGGGGGACATTGAGCCCGAGTGGGCCATGTTCCGCGCCTCTATTGTCGAGGCAGCTTATCGGAGTTGTGGCCGCAAGGTTGTTGGTGCCTGTCGTGGTGGCAACCCTCGAACCCGGTGGTGGACACCGGCGGTGAGGGATGCTGTCAAGCTGAAGAAGGAGTCCTATTGGGCCTTTTTGGCCTGTGGGACCCCGGAAGCAGCAGATAGGTACCGGCAGTCCAAGCGGCATGCGGCTCGGGTGGTTGCTGAGGCAAAAACTCGGGCGTGGGAGGAGTTCGGAGAGGCCATGGAGAATGACTTCCGTACGGCTTCGAGGCGATTCTGGTCCACCATCCGGCGTCTCAGGGGGGGAAAGCGGTACGCGACCAACACCATTTATGGTGGGGATGGCGTGCTGTTGACCTCAACTCGGGATGTTGTGAGTCGGTGGGCGGAATACTTCGAAGACCTCCTCAATCCTACTGGCACGTCTTCCACTGAGGAAGCGGAGCCTGGGGACTTTGGGTCGGGCTCTCCAATCTCTGGTGCTGAGGTCGCCGAGGTGGTTAAAAAGCTCCGCGGTGGCAGGCTCCGGGGGTGGATGAGATTCGTCCTGAGTTCCTTAGGGCTCTGGATGTTGTGGGGTTGTGTTGGCTTACGCGACTCTGCAATATCGCGTGGACATCGGGGGCAGTTCCCTTGGATTGGCAGACTGGGGTGGTGGTTCCCCTATTCAAAAAGGGGGACCGTAGGGTGTGTTCCAACTATAGGGGGATCACACTCTTAAGCCTCCCTGGTAAGGTCTATTCAGGGGTTCTGGAGAGGAGGGTCCGTCGGATAGTCGAACCTCGGATTCAGGAGGAGCAGTGTGGTTTTCGTCCTGGTCGTGGAACACTAGACCAGCTCTACACCCTCAACAGGGTCCTGGAGGATGCGTGGGAGTTAGTTTACATGTGCTTTGTGGACTTGGAAAAGGCATCCAACCGCGTCCCTCGGGGGGTTCTGTGGGGGGTACTCCAGGAGTATGGGGTAACAGGCCCTTTGATATGGGCTGTTAGGTCCCTGTACGACCGGTGTCAGAGCTTGGTCCATATCACTGGCAGTAAGTCGGGCTCGTTTCCGGTGAGAGTTG
Organism: Garcialebias charrua; assembly: GCA_038048925.1. Classification (NCBI taxonomy): domain Eukaryota; kingdom Metazoa; phylum Chordata; class Actinopteri; order Cyprinodontiformes; family Rivulidae; genus Garcialebias; species Garcialebias charrua. The sequence continues at coordinate 33,884 of JBBPBX010027444.1, read as the reverse complement.
GACTCCGCCAAGGTTGCCCTTTGTCACCGATTCTGTTCATAACTTTTATGGACAGAATTTCTAGGCGCAGCCAAGGTGTTGAGAGGATCCGTTTTGGTGGCCTTAGAATCTCTTCTCTGTTTTTTGCAGATGATGTGGTCCTATTGGCTTCATCAGTTCGTGATCTACAGCTTTCGCTGGAGCGGTTTGCAGCTGAATGTGATGCGGCCGGGATGAGGATCAGTTCCTCCAAATCCGAGGCCATGGTCTTGAGCCGGAAAAGGGTAGCATGCCTTCTCCAGGTCGGGGAGGAGGTCCTGCCCCAAGTGGAGGAGTTTAAGTATCTCGGGGTCTTGTTCACGAATGAGGGAAAACTGGAGCGTGAGATCGATAGGCGGATAGGTGCAGCATCCGCAGTGAAGCGGGCGCTGTACCGGTCTGTCGTGGTGAAGAGAGAGCTGAGTCAAAAGGCAAAGCTCTCAATTTACCGATCGATCTACGTTCCCACCCTCATCTATGGTCATGAGCTCTGGGTTATGACCGAAAGAACGAGATCTCGGATACAAGCGGCTGAAATGAGTTTTCTCCGCAGGGTGTCTGGACTCTCCCTTAGAGATAGGGTGAGAAGCTCAGTCATCCGGGAGGGACTCGGAGTAGAGCCGCTGCTTCTCCACATCGAGAGGAGCCAGTTGAGGTGGCTCGGGCATCTGGTTAGGATGCCTCCTGGACGCCTCCCTGGTGAGGTGTTCTGGGCATGTCCCACCGGGAGGAGACCCAGAGGAAGACCCAGGACACGCTGGAGGGACTATGTTTCTCGGCTGGCCTGGGAACGCCTTGGGATTCCCCCAGAGGAGCTGCTCCAAGTGGCTGGGGAGAGGGAAGTCTGGGCCTCCCTACTTAGGCTGCTACCCCCGCGACCCGACCCCGGATAAGCGGAAGAAAATGGATGGATGGATGGATAAAGAAAATTATCAAAACCGATATTGATCTCGACCCAGTCTCTCTTCTCCTTGGTCTACCAAACAAACATGTTAAAAATTCAAACAAAAGTAAATTGTTTAATGTTCTAACTTTCTGTGCTCGGAAAAATATTTTGTTACAATGGATTTCTAATAAGCCCCCTGCCATTTCTGGATGGAAAAGACTCATTTTGGAATATACAGTATCCCGCTTGACTTTCTAACATGCCTTGCTCATTCCAAGACTGACATTTTTAGACGCATATGGAAGCACTTCTTGGATTACTCTGAGGGACACGTGTCTACCATCTTAGCTCAAGCATTTATAGATGTTTAGAGCTGGACTATCTAGTAATTGAAGTATGCATTTCCCTTATCATATTTTACTGCAATGCTGAGCTTTATGTTTTGTATTATGTTGTTGTTGTTGTTGTTGTTGTTGTTGTTGTTCCAAAAAAGCTAAGTCTGGTCCTCTGGACATTCAAAAAAACAAAACAAAACAAAGCAAAAAAAAACAAAAAACTGTAGAAACGTTTCGTCTTTCGTCCGAAAGACTTCCTCAGTCTGAGAAGCTGTGTTCAGCTCAGTCTTATAAATAGCACCCTCCCACAGTGGATCAACCAGTTGGCTGAAACCAGCTGCTCACATGATCAAGGAGGACCATCAGCCTGACGATGGATCGTTAACACCCTGATGGTTGTTTGCTATTCACAGAGGGCTGAGTGATACTAGCAATAACAGCATTGTAAGTGGGGGACAGTTGAACCCGGAGGCCTCCACCTCTGTTTAATGATGGACGGTTTCTTTTCACAAAGATGGCCTCCTTTACTCCTCTCTCAAACCATTGTTCCTCTCTATCAAGGATGTGAACATCTTCATCCCTGAAAGAGTGACCTCTGACCTGGAGATGAGTGTAGACCACAGAGTCCTGACCTGATGATGTTGATCTTCTGTGCTGGGCCATCCTTTTGGCCAGTGGCTGTTTAGTTTCCCCGATGTAAGACTGATCACAGCCCTCCTGACACTGAACAGCATACACAATATTACTCTGTTTGTGCCGGGGGACTGGATCTTTGGGATGAACCAGTCTTTGTCGTAATGTATTTTGGGGTTTAAAAGCCACTGGGACGTTGTGTTTAGAAAATAAACGTCTCAATGTCTCTGAAACTCCCGCAACATACGGAATGACCACTGGTCTGGGTCTGGGTTCCTTCTTTTCACCTGATGGCTGGCTGGAGTCCTGTTTGGGTTTCTTCTCTGCTTTCAGGAAGGCCCAGTTAGGATATCCACATTTCTCTAGAGCCTGTTTTGTGTGTGATTTCTCCTTCTGTCTGGCTGCTGAGTTAGTGGGGACGCTGTCTGCTCTGTGGTACAGAGTCCTGATGACTCCTAACTTGTGCTCCAGAGGGTGATGGGAGTCAAACTGTAAATACTGGTCTGTGTGGGTGGGTTTGCGGTACACCTCAGTTTGCAAATTTCCTCTATCAGAAACTGAGACCTCACAGTCCAAGAAAGCCAACCTGCCATTTTTTACATCTTCTCGTGTGAACTTGATATATTTATCCACAGAGTTGATGTGATCAGTGAAATGTTGGACTTCCTGAGATTTAATTTTAACCCAGGTGTCGTCAACATACCTGAACCAATGACTTGGTGGTCTCCCTGAAAAGGATGTCAAAGCTCTCTTTTCTACCTCCTCCATGTACAGGTTGGCAACAATAGGAGAAACTGGAGACCCCATAGCACACCCATGTTTCTGCCTATAATATTGCTCCCCATATGTGAAGTAGGTTGACTGCAGGCACAGTTTCAAGAGTTGACACAGTTGTTCTGTGGAAAGTGTGGTCCTGTTGCTCAGAGTGGTGTCTGATTTTAACCTTAAACAGACCACCTCTACTGCTTCATCAACAGGAATGCACGTAAAGAGTGATGTGACATCAAAAGAGACCATTGTTTCATCAGTCTCCATGATGACATCCCTCACCTTATCCACAAAGTCCATGGTGTTCTGTATGTGGTGTTCTGAGCTGCCAACTAAAGGGATGAGTACAGATGCCAGATATTTGGAAACATTGTAAGTGACAGAGTTAATCATGCTAACAATTGGTCTTAAAGGTACACCTTGTTTGTGGATTTTGGGTAAACCATACAGACTTGGCGTGGCCTCCCCTGGGTACAGTCTGTGGTACAGAATATTGTCAATAGCCTTGTCCTGCTTCAAAATTTTCAGGCAATCTATCAACTTCTTCTTGTAACCACTTCCTGGATCTCTTTTCAGCGGTTCATAAGTGGTTAAGTCACTAAGGAGTGACATAACTTTCTCATGATAGTCTTTCTGGTTCAAAATCACTGTGCACCTTCCTTTGTCTGCTGGGAGAATTATGATGTTTTTGTCTTTGCTAAGAGTGGTGAGTGCATCCCTCTCTTCTCTACTGATGTTGGAAGGTGGTGGTTTGGCATTACTGAGACAGGCTGAAACTTTGACTCTGAGTTGTTCGGCTTCAAAATCTTTAATTTTGTTGTTACGGATGGCTGACTCAGTGGCTGTGATCATCTCTACCAACGGAACTCTACTTGGTGGCGGTGCCACTGCAAAGTTTAGTCCCCTGGCAAGAATCTCCGTCTCTGGCTGGGTGAGCTGTCTGTCAGATAAATTCTTCACCCAATTTTCTGTCTCCCTGGCATGTAGCTGTGTAGTGGAGTGTTGTCCTACACTGAATGTGTTGTTATTAGAATTGTCAAAGTCAAGTCAAAGTCAACTTTATTGTCAGATCTGCAATATGTACTGTACAGGACATACACAGGACCGAAATTGCGTTTCTTTCAGTCCCTCGGTGCAACAGTAAACATCTAAACATTGAAACACTGAAACATATAATAATAGACATAAGCATAAAATAGTAAAACTAACACTGTCCTGAGTTTTTTGCATAGTGGTATAAGAGTATGAAAATTTACACCAACTCTAAAACTAAAACATTAAACATTTAATGAACATAAAATTTACACCAACTCTAAAACTAAAACATTAAACATTTAATGAACATAATACTGTCCTGAGTTTTTTGCATACTAGTATAAAAAAAGAGTATAAAAAGTATAACTAAAATAAACTAAAGGTTTCTAGCATTGACATTTGCAAAGTGGCAAAGCAGCGTATGAGTTAATGTACACAGTATATGTATGAGGTAGTAGTTGATGTCGTTATAGAGGCAAAAAGTGGCATATGCAGTAAGGCACATTGGGCATCCCTAAATAAGACCGTTCAGAGCACACTGTATATGTATCAGCAGTGGTGTAGATATTAGAGTAGTGAAAATGTAAACAGTAGTAATTACATGTAAGCAGTAGTAATAAAAGTAAACAGTATTAATAAATGTAAACAGAGAATGTAAACAGTATTATGATTATAGGCAGTGATGTAATACAAACATTAGTGCAAGTATGAGAAGTAGTGCAAACTGTATGAGCACATGACCGAGAGTTTAGTGAATAACCCGTTTGATGACACAGAGTCCAGTGTTAAAATCTTTGTGTTGTGTGGTAATGTGTGAGAAAGTTTTAGAGTTAAGGCAGTTCAAATGGGAGGGGGGGCAGAGCAGGCAGAGTGTTTAGCATCCTGACTGCCTGATGGACAGAGCTGTCTCTCAGTCTGCTGGTTCGAGCCTGGAGACTCCTCAGTCTCCTTCCTGATGGCAGCAGTCTGAAGCAGCTGTGTAGTGGGTGTGTGGGATCACCTGCCATGCAGTGGGCTTTCCGAGTGAGGCGTTTGCTGTGTAAGTCCTGCAGTGAGGGCAAGGAGGTGCCCACGATCTTCTCAGCTGCTCTCACAATGCGCTGGAGGCTCTTGCGGCAGGATGCAGTACATGCACCAAACCACACAGTGATGCAGCTGGTCAGGACACTTTCTATGGCACCTCTGTAGAAGGTGCTCATGATGGGGGTTGAAGCTCCAGCCCTTTTCAGCTTGCGGAGAAAGTAGAGACGCTGGTGAGCCTTCTTTGCCAGTGCTGCAGTGTTCCTGCTCCAGGACAGGTCCTTTGAGACGTGCACTCCCAGGAACTTGGTGCTGTCTACTCTCTCCACTGCGGTGCTGTTGATGGTCAGAGGGGCATGTTGGGCATCCTTCCATTGTGATGGTGTTGACGAGTTATCAGTAAGTTAAATTTGTTTTGTTGTCGAGTCTTGGACTTGACATGCTGTGCTAAGCGTGCCTGATCTGTACAGTCCATCACTTGCTGAAGTGTGGTCTGATCTAGGAACGTTGTTAGTTTTTGTTTAATGTGCTCTTCTTTGGCCTTCAAGGTCTCAATAGTAAAATTGGTCTGTCTCACCCGTTCATTCAGCAGCTGCGTCTGTGCCTTCTGAAGGATCTTGCTTGCCCGGTGCCCGTTGACCGACGATTTCAGTTCCAGGCTCTTGGGAATGATGCCACTTTGTCTGCATCTAAGGTTGAATCGCAAGTGGTTCCTGTAGTCCGCCCTCTTCCTAGCTGTTTTCTCAAACTCTCTAACAAGTTTGAGGCAATCCTGGCCAAAGTGGTTCAAAATACCCTGATGCATGCTCAATAATCCAGGTAGAAAAATCCAAAAAAGCTAAGTCTGGTCCTCTGGACATTCAAAAAACAAAACAAAACAAAGCAAAAAAAAAACTGTAGAAACGTTTCGTCTTTCGTCCGAAAGACTTCCTCAGTCTGAGAAGCTGTGTTCAGCTCAGTCTTATAAATAGCACCCTCCCACAGTGGATCAACCAGTTGGCTGATGACAGCCGAAACCAGCTGCTCACATGATCAAGGAGGACCATCAGCCTGACGATGGATCGTTAACACCCTGATGGTTGTTTGCTATTCACAGAGGGCTGAGTGATACTAGCAATAACAGCATTGTAATGCCCCTTTTCCACTTGCTCGGCCCAGAGCGGCTCAGTCTGGTCCGGTCTGGTTCAGTTCGGCTCGGCTCACATGTAGGTTTGTCTCCATTCACTACTGCAGCCCTTCTGTGGGCGGGGTGTAGAATCTCACTCGTCCTACCACGTGGTGGCGGTAGTGTTACCTCAAGCTATTTACTAGCCACCACTAAACGTTAGAAGAAGAACACCCTGCAGGACCTTGTCTCACCACCTGTTGGCGGTAATGTCCCTTGAGCTATTTAATGCTCTAATATTACTTTATTGCCTTTTCAGCTTGTTTTAAACCCATGTGTTTTCCATTTTGTTTCTTTATAATAAAGATTATTCTCATATATGCACAAGGTTCCTGTTAACATTGCTTAACACATCGATCGCACTGCCCTGTAATCAGTTAAACTATTTTTACAGTAAGGTACAGATTAGGAATTAATTAGGTTTCAATTGGCCCTGTAATATTAAATGTTTGTATTTCATTAAATTTAAACGGTAATATTTTGTCAGGGATAATTCAAAGTCAAATGCAAATGGATAATTTGGTTTAAACTGTCCGTTAAACATTAAAAGCATGTTTCTTTAAACGTAAAAACAAAGTATTAATAATTAAATGTTTGTTGATCAGGAAACTCGTTTAGGCATCCAAGAACAGCTTCATCGGGGTTGATGTGACGTCTGTGCATCCTTGGAAAAGCTGCTGCACCACGACCCGACATCAGGAAGGATGGATGGATGGATGGGTTGATGTTGACGTATTTGACGTCTGTGCATCCTTGGAAAAGCTGCTGCACTACCCATGACACGACATCAGGAAGGATGGATGGATGGCTGTTCAAATCTAATAATCTTTTTTCTTATGATTCTTTAAAGGTCAAATGCAAATGGAAAATATTCTTAACTTCCAGTATGTTTTTAAACAAACACTATACTGTACACACTTAACATTGTAAAATATGTTTAGGAAATTATTGTTCAATGAGACCACTTAAGAAAAAAAAGTTTATTATGAAAACTAAGAAGTGAAAAAAGCACAAAAATAAATACTGCATACACCTAAATGATTTTTTTCTTGTTGTCTCATGTGCTTCCTCCAGAAGACAAAAGTTGATAAATTCTGGTGTTGACTTCTTCGTCTTAACTGTAAAAAAAGAAAAACATGGTTACCGGTAATTCAGTCTAGAAACAGTTTTATATGTAGATATATTTTATAAGATATATATACATATATCAAATATATCAGAAACCACAAAGCAGATATTTTTCAAACCAACACAGTGTAATCACTACATGTTTATGTACACACTGTAAGCTGTTGAAGTTATTTGAATTAAAATTCGATTTTTTTATAGACATAAGTGTGTCGACCTGGCTTCTTTTTTTTCTACTAGTATTTAACACATATCTTATATCTCAGAAACCACAAAGCAGATATTTTTCAAACCAACAGAGTGTAATCACAACATGTTTATGTGCATACTGTAAGCTGTTGAAGTTATTTGAATTAAAATTCGATTTTTTTATAGACATAAGTGTGTCGACCTGGCTTCTTTTTTTTCTACTAGTATTTAACACATATCTTATATCTCAGAAACCACAAAGCAGATATTTTTCAAACCAACACAGTGTAATCACAACATGTTTATGTGCATACTGTAAGCTGTTGGAGTTATTTGAATTAAAATTCGATTTTTAATAGACATAAGTGTGTCGACCTAGCTTCTTTTTTTTCTACTAGTATTTAACACATATCTTATATCTCAGAAACCACAAAGCAGATATTTTTCAAACCAACACAGTGTAATCACTACATGTTTATGTGCATACTGTAAGCTGTTGGAGTTATTTGAATTAAAATTCGATTTTTTAATAGACATAAGTGTGTCGACCTAGCTTCTTTTTTTCTACTAGTATTTAACACATATCTTATATCTCAGAAACCACAAAGCAGATATTTTTCAAACCAACACAGTGTAATCACTACATGTTTATGTGCATACTGTAAGCTGTTGGAGTTATTTGAATTAAAATTCGATTTTTTTACGATTTATTTTCGTAGAACATGTGACAGGTTTGGAAGTAGTCAAAACAAATCTATTTAAATCCAGCAGATTTGACCACAACGTGACATTATTAAGGACTTGTTCACCTGAGGAACCCTCGTGGTATAAAGCCAGCTATGAAATATATTTTTTAAGCTTTTATTTAGCTACATTAAAAGAAAGAACGTTGATCGATAGAAATAAAGCCGGCTCACGTGCGCACATGGCAAAACTACTTTTTTAAATCCTGCCGTTTTGACCACTACGTGAATTTATTAAGGAATAAATCAGCTTAAGACACATCTTTGCTATAATTTTAAATACAAATAATTGTTTTTACCGTGTTAATCTTGTAAAGTCCTTCCGTGTTTGTGCCCTCGCAGCAGCCACTTCCTCAAACTCCGTGGCAGGAGGCTAGGCTGGAAGTCCACCTCCTCCCCACCGCTCACTCCCCCACGGCTCGCTCGCTTACAGCCGGCCTGGACCCTGCTCTGAAATCAGTCTGGAATGTTGGTGCGGTGCGGCGCACATGTGAGGTGGAAATGCTGTCCAACGCGCGCTTGGCACGCAAATATGACGTCACAATCGACCCACGCCACCAAGTGGAAAAGGGGCATTTGTGGGAGACAGTTGAACCCGGAGGCCTCCACCCCTGTTTAATGATGGACGGTTTCTTTTCACAAAGATGGCCTCCTTTACTCCTCTCTCAAACCATTGTTCCTCTCTATCAAGGATGTGAACATCTTCATCCCTGAAAGAGTGACCGCTGGCCTGGAGATGAGTGTAGACCACAGAGTCCTGACCTGATGATGTTGATCTTCTGTGCTGGGCCATCCTTTTGGCCAGTGGCTGTTTAGTTTCCCCGATGTAAGACTGATCACCCTCCTGACACTGAACAACATACACAATATTACTCTGTTTGTGCCGGGGGACTGGATCTTTGGGATGAACCAGTCTTTGTCGTAATGTATTTTGGGGTTTAAAAGCCACTGGGACGTTGTGTTTAGCAAATAAACGTCTCAATGTCTCTGAAACTCCCGCAACATACAGAATGACCACTGGTCTGGGTTCCTTCTTTTCACCTGATGGCTGGTTTCTACAGTTTTTTGTTTTTTGCTTTGTTTTGTTTTTTGAATGTCCAGAGGACCAGACTTAGCTTTTTTGGATTTTTCTACCTGGATTATTGAGCAGCATCAGGGTATGTTGTTGTTGTTGTTGTTGTTGTTGTTGTTGTTGTTTTGTTTCGTTTGTATGTGTGTCTCTTTTTGTCTTTTTTTTGTGTGAAAAAATCTAATAAATATATCTATAAAATTTTTAAAGAAAAATTAAAATAAAGCACGGGGGACCAAAAGTTATCAAAAGGGTTAATTTCGAAGCATGCTGAAGGGGCGGGGCCAGACGTCAAAGTTGGACATCTCGCCATGAAAAACGAAACGCTAATAGCAACTACAAGAAAACTGCCTAATACATCAAACCTTCAGTGATCGATTCACATAAGGCCCCCTGAAAGACTGAATGGTCAAACCATAACATCACTTAAAGGTGATATGTATAACTTTCTGTTGTGCTGACTTAGAAATATTTTCAGCAGGGAAAAGCATTCTGCTCCCTCCCCCTCAGAGCCATATATGTCTCTGAGGGGGAGCCACAGTCCGTGGTCTACTGAACTTGAGTTCAGCTCCGCCCCCTGCTGCACGTCCGCTCGGAGCCGCTTCAATATTCTGTGTTTCTATGTTAATGAAATGTTCTAAAAAATAAAATAAAACCATGAAGCACTGGTCCAACAACACAAAAACACCCTGAAATCAGCAGAGCTTCACGCAGCCACGTTGGACATGATTTAATTCGCTCGTGACTTCCTCATTTCCGTCAGTGGATCTGTAATGTCTGGAATGCTCTGCCCCCACTACATGTCCTGTGGCAGACGCTGCGAAGTTCTGTGATTATATGTTAATAAAACATTCTAAAAAATAAAATAAAACCATGAAGCACTGGTCCAACAACAAAAAAACACCCTGAAATCAGCAGAGCTTCACGCAGCCACGTTTGACATGAGTTTTTTTTCTGCTCGTGACAAATCCATTTCCTCATTCCTGTCAGTGAAGAATGAAGCGATCACTTGACTTTTGGCAAAAAAACAAAAGAAAAGCCCAGCTCTGGGATGAAGAAGGGATATTTTATACATTTGTGTCACATTCAAAACAGTCCTGCATCGCTTTGCAATCCTTTGAATGAGAACGTGCGTGGCGCTGGGGCTGGGACAGGCGGGGTGGTGGGTTGGGGCGTGACAAACAACTCTGTTTTTATTGGCTGGTCATTGTCCGGGTCACTCTGTGTTTTTAGTGTTTTTATAAATGCTGATAGAGAAGCAAGGGGACTATAGTTTTTTTCAGAGATTACTTTGTCTAACATCAGTCTGTCAGCAGATAGTGACAGAGTGAAGAAATGTGTTAAAAATATATTGTTAGAAAAGTTACAGACTGCATTACAAAGTTACATAGTGAACCTTTAAGCCATGCCCCCTGACAACAGGAAGTGTCAAGTTTTACGTTGAACGTCTCGATCTGGACCATTAACCATTTAACTGTTGCACGGTTCACAGATGTTTACAACTCTGAAATGATAAATCAGTCCCCGGTGTTTCTCTACACCACTGAAGAGCTGACATTCCAGTTCAACTTTGTCTGTTTAAAAGCTCTGGATCATGTTGCTCCTGTTAAATCTAGAAAATCAAAACTCAGAGCAGAACATTGGTTGAATGACATCACCAAGGCTGTTAGGCAGTAGTGCAGGAGGGCGGAGCGCAAATGGAGGAAAAACAAGCTGCAGGTCTCTTTTCAAATATTAAAAGAGTTGGCGCCGTTATAAGAAAGCAGTAAAAACTGCAAAATCCCAATACTTTTCAGATATCATTGCCTCAAACTCTCACAATCCACGAGTTCTGTTCTCCACCCTAAACTCTGTTCTCCACCTCACTGAACCATCACCTCTGGAAGCCTTGACTGAGCTGTGACAGAACTTCCTACATTTCTCACCTCAATCTGTTGCTATATTTGACCATTTTATTTATTTATTTATAAAATTTGTTCATAAAAAAAAATACTATAAAAAAATCCCATAAACGGTAACGTACAAAATATAAAAAAAAATGTTGGGCTGTTTTAAATGCTCTATAAATAAAATTGTATGGTATGGTACATTATTCCAACAGTTACAGATCAGTGATATATGGGAGAGTGGTGGAGCAGTGGTTAGAGACGGTGGGCATGTGATTGGAAGATCGCCGGTTCAAGCTCCGGTACAGACAACATCAAAAAATGTGGATGGAAAAAGGTAAAACACCCACCCCTGCCTCCACCCTCATTCGCCTCACTCTGGACCCCTGAGCAAGGCCCTCAACCCTAACAGGTCTCTCTTGAAAATGAGTTCTCGTGGCTCAATGAGACTACCTGGATAAATAAAGGTAAATGAAATTTATATATATATATATATATATATATATATATATATATCATCCAATATGAACCACATTTATTGTACGTCATCAGTGAGCACTTCTACACACATTTCTATTGTTGTTTAACTTTTGATTCCAGTGTGCCCCCTACATTATTCCAACAGTTACAGATCAGTGTTGGATGCCCGACGATCCTTTGTAATCATGTTGTGACATCATCGAAGCCCTGCCCCCTCAGAACAGGAAGTCACTTTTTTGAAATGGGAAAGCTCCCTCTTTGATACCCTTGAACTAATCAGGATGATCCTGTGTTACAAGAAATATAACAAGTTGTTCTGACTTACTTTAAATTACAAACAATTTTCGCCTGAGGATGTGGATGTGACGGCGGGACGATCTCAGGTGTGACGCAGTCGCCATACGTTTGCCTCTAAATTCCACAGATTTGAACCGAGGGGCACCAAAATCACTACGATCTATCATTATCCACCACTTCCCTTACCAAAAAGTAGTATATGCAAGTATACTTAAAGTACACTAATTTTAAACTAAAAAAATAAGAGTATACTTTCAGTTTACTTTTTAGGTACTTATCAAAAGTATACTTAGCCAAGTTTATTTTACACAATACTTGACTTATACTAAAAATAAACTAAAAGTCTAAGTATACTTAATCTATACTTCTGTTTAAACTTTTGGCCAAGATATTTTACACAAAGTATTTTCACACTGGTTTATTTTTAGTACTTCTGTTTTAAACGTTTTGTCAGTTTTTTGAAACAGCTCGAGCTGTTTTTTTATATTGTTGTGTATATATATATATATATATATATATATATATATATATATATATATATATATATATATATATATTTTATATAGATTCCCAGATTGGAGCGGTGGTCAAGACCAGTTTTTATCACCTCAGACAGCTGGCTAAGGTAAAGTCCATCCTTACACAGCAGCAGCTGGAAACAGTAATCCATGCCTTCATCACCTCTCGGCTGGATTACTGTAACGCTCTTTACCTTGGAGTCAGCCAGTCCTCCCTCAGACGTCTTCAGTTGGTCCAGAACGCTGCTGCTCGCCTTCTAACTGGAGTTCATAAGAGGGAGCACATCACCCCCACTCTGGCTGCCTGTTCATTTTAGAGTTCATTTTAAGATACTTTTATTTGTTTTTAAAAGTTTAAATGGTCTTGCTCCATCCTACCTCTCTGAGCTGCTTCACCCATACTCTCCTGCTCGGTGCCTCAGATCAGCTGATCAGCTGCTTCTGGAGGTGCCGAGGTCCAAACGGAGGCTCAGAGGAGACAGAGCTTTTTCTGTTGCTGCTCCAAAACTGTGGAACGATCTCCCTCTTCCCGTCAGACAAGCTCCTTCACTGTCCAGTTTTAAAACTCTTCTAAAAACACATTTTTACTCACTGGCTTTTAGCACAGACTGATTTTGTTCTGCACTGTTTTTATTGTTTTTATTGATCTTAATGTTTTAACAACTGTTTTATTTTTATGTGTTTAAATGTTCTTGATTTTATGTACAGCACTTTGTTGCAGCTTTGGTTGTTTTAAAGGGCTCTATAAATAAAGTATTATTATTATTATTATTATTATTATTATTATATATAGTATATTGTTGTTATTATTATTATTGAGCATGCATCAGGGTATTATTATTTTCATCATTATTATTATCATTATTCAACTTTATTCTGCGTTACTCCAGGAACGTGAAGTTTGCTTTCTGCCATTTTTCTGTTTGTGGTCTTCATGCGTTAAGATTGGATTGGGAGTAGAACGTGATCATGTACGTCCCAACCAATAAACGCCACTCTTGCTTGTCATGTTGCATGTGAACTTTGTCCTAACCAATCAACGCCACTCTTGTTTATCGGGGGAAGTAGCATGTGATCATATCCAACCAATAAACGCCTCTTGCTTCGCGCGCTTCGTTCAAATGTAGCTATTTCCTTTTCATCTGTTGGACAAGAAGTTCTTGTTGTCTCAGACTCAGCGCTCGTAAAACTTGCTTTTTATTAGACGTCGACTGGTCTGACTCTGGACGACGACTGGACATTCAGTTGGAAGTTGAAGGTAATCGGTTCTGTTTTCTTCATTTGCTAGCTGTTAGCTCTGTTCACTTGAATGAACAAAACCTGCTGTTGCTAAAACCCAAGCTAACAACGAGCTAAAACGGGTGTGTTCGTTACTGAGGCAGATAATTTGAGGCAAGTAAAACACTGCAGGTTAGGTTATTCTAGCGTTTAAATAAGCCATATATGCTACGAGTTATTTTTTTTGGATTAGTTCCTGGATGGTTTTTCAAAGAGACAAGGCCCCTGTGCGTCGCATGTCTGTTAACACACATGCGCTCACTAGCCAGCAGAACAATAACCGTAGCCAGGCTGAAATACTAATTTACTTTAAATACATATTTCGGCAACATTACTGTTTTTGTAGCTGCTTAAACAAGAGGCTGAAGGAAGACTGTGTGAATGAGATATATCTCATTGTGAGTCAATTACTTTCTGAGAGTTTCATTAAAGTAGATTTACAGGTACATGAGATATTTTACTAACAGACACTCAGGCAGGCTAATATGAGTGCCAGACTTTGGTGGTGGTGGTGCTAAACAGTTCATAGTAACACAGCAGAGGTGTTTGTCCCTTGTTGATATGAATCTTTAGGTTTGAATCCTTTTTATTTGTCTCTAAGTTGATGGAAGCATCAAAGTGATGCATGTAGAACAGAAACTAAAGGTTCTCACATGTTGTCTCCAAGAGCAGCTGCAGCTGCCCAACCTGAACATGTGCAGCTGCTCTGGTCCCAGTCCTTTGTTGCAAGTAAACATGACATGCATGAGGAGGAACCAAACAGTTCCTGAGCTTCACTTATGTCAGCATTTAACAAGTAAAGAAGAAAATACAACTTTATAACTTGATGTTGATTTATTTTCTCACACTTCACCTGCTTCTCTTTACTGCTGCCAGAAAGGAGAATGATGAAGTGATGTTGTTTAGAAGAAAATGTCTCGCTCAGTTTTCTTCATGTCACTGCCACAAGTGACAGCAGCTCTCTGCATGTGCTGCATCACTTGATTGATGTGACAGGAGGAAAGGAGAGGTGTTTGTGAACTCTTCAGAGTGAGCTCTCGTCCAGTGGTCCCTCAGCAGGAACTCTAATGCCTCTTTTCCACCGCTCGGCTCGGCTCGGGTTGGATCGGCTCAGATCGGCTCAGTTCGGGTCGGGTCACATCTATATTGTTTCCACAGCTTTTTTGTACCCCTTCTGTGGGCGGGGTCCAGAATCCTACTCGTCTTACCACATGGTGGCAGTAGTGTTCCCTCAAGCTATTTACTAGTAGCCACCACTAGAAGAAGAACACAATAAAGGCTTTGACAGAATGTTGTGAAAGAGATGTCATGCTATAATGAGTACCTCATGAGCTGTAATCTTTAAACCCAATTCATAATCCTACCTTGTTGCCTTCTTTAAACCCATGTATTTTCCAATTTAGTATTTTTACAATAAAGATGTATTAAAAACATATTTTATTATTTAGTTATGCACAAGGTGCTTGATAAAGTTGCAAAACCATATTTGTCTGAGCTGCTTCAACCTTCCTGCCCTCCCCGATCTCAGATCAGCTGAGCAGTTGCTGCTGACAGTCCTCAAAACTTTTTAAATCTTATTTAAAAACACACATTTATTCCTTGGCTTTTAACACGTGATCTTATCTTTTATGGCATTTTAACACACCTGCAGTAAGACTGGTATATGTATTTATTTTTGTATGCTTTTTATAGTTTTTAATTAACTTGTCTTTTATGTTATTGTACAGCACTTTGGTTGACCCTGTGGTTTTTAAAATGTGCTTTATAAATAAAGTTGATTTAAAACATCACACTGTGATCTTTGAAACTGCCAGTGTTTCCCTGGTAAAGTTGCTGCTGGGCGCAGATGATGGATGGATGATGGATGGATGGTCTGTGAACACCTTGAGGTATTCCTACGAGCTGAAGGGGTGGATGTTGATGCCTGTGTCTCCCTGGTAAAGTTGCTGCTGGGCGCAGAAGATGGATGGATGATGGATGGGTAGATGGATGGTCTGTGAATTCTTTAACTTTAAACTGTCCAAAGGACTTTGGCCACTTTTAATTTTTGACTTTTTTTGTATGACTTCATCCTAGAACCAAATAATTTATAACGTAATAACAGTTGAGCATATTCTAATAATCTTTATCTTATGATTCTTTAAAGGACAAATGCAAATGGAAAGTTCTCTTAACTTAACTCAACACCTGCTGGAGGTGCATCGCTCGAGGTACAAGCAATGGGGAGACCGGTCATTTTCTGTCGCCGGCCCAAAAGCCTGGAACAGCCTCCCCCTTGAGCTGCGTGCCACCTCCGATCCGACTCTGTTCAAAACCAAATTGAAGACCCACTTGTTCAAAAAAGCTTTCAGTGTGTAACTTTTATTATTTTGTATTTTAGTATGTAGCATCTTTATTTCAATTGCATTTTTATTTCCACTTGTTCAAAAAAGCTTTCTGTATGTAACTTTTATTACTTGTGTTATTTTAGTATGTAGCATTTTTTATTTCCATTGCCTTCTTTTATCGCTGTGGTTTCTTATTCTATTTTCATTGATTTATTGTTCCCGTTTATTCTTCTTTATATCCTGTTAAGCACCTTGGTCAATGCAAGGCATTGTGGAAGGTGCTACACAAATAAAGTTTATTATTATTATTATTATTAACTTCCAGTATGGATTTAAACACTATACACACTTCACATTAAAAAATAAGTTTAGGAAATTGAATGTTCCAGAACACCACTTAAGAAAATATAACGTTTAATAGGAAAAGTTTGAAGTGACAAACAGAAGTAACAAATTTTCATCTGGTGTCTCACGGCTTCCTCCAGAAGACGACACAGGTTGTTGAATTCTGGTGATTTTCTTCTGGTGACTGTAAAAGAAAAATGTGGTTAATTTAGTCCAGAAACTGTTTTTTTTTTACTAATAGAATGTAATCACAGGATGTTCATGTACTAACTATAACCTGTTTGAGTTATTTGAATAAATATTCAATGTTTTATAGACATAAATGTGTCAAGCAGCTCCTATCTTTTTCTCCCTTGTACTTTGTATCACATATCATCAATTATATCAAAAACCACATGGCAGATATTTTTCAAACTAACTCATAAAAATCACAACATGTTCATGTACTAACTATAACCTGTTTGAGTTATTTGAATAAATATTCAATGTTTTATAGACATAAATGTGTCAAGCTAGCTCGTATCTTTTTCTCCCTTGTACTTTGTAACACATATCAGCTAATACCTCAAAAACCACATGGCAGATATTTTTCAAACTAACTCATTTTAATCACAACATGTTCATGTACTGACTGTAACCCGTTTGAGTTATTTGAATTATTATTCGAATTTTTATAATTTATTTTCGTAGTGCACGCACAGGTTTGGAAGAAGTCAAAGCGAACCTACTTTAAATGCAGCAGATTTGATCACTACGTGACAATATTAAAGCGTGGTTGAGCTCAGGAGCCCTCGTACTATAAAGTCAGCTATGAAATATATTTTTATATCTGTTCATTGAGCTACATTTTAAAGACATAAAGCCGCCCGCGCGCGTTGCTCGTGGCGATCCTACTTTTTAAATTCCTGCAGTTTTGAGCAGTACGTGATTTTATTAAGGACACGTTCAGCTGAAGACCCATCTTTGCTATAATTTTAAAAACAAATAATTGTTTTTACCGTGTTATTCATGTAAAGTCCTGCCGTGATCGCTTCCCTCGCTTCCGTGAAAACAGCTCGAGTCTCCTCCTTCCTCCTTCCGGAGCGGGTGAGCACGCGTTGGCACCCCTCTGAAACCACACCAAAAATCTCAAGAAATCTGGCGCGGAGCAGCACGGAATATCCGGTGGGGAAGGCGTAAAGGGGGTCTCTGCGACGCACATATGACGTAACATCCGACCCGTGCCGACCGGTGGAAAAGGGGCATAAGTCTTCCTTCTTCTATAATAATAATAATAATAATAAACTTTATTTGTATAGCACCTTCCACAATGCCTTGCATTGACCAAGGTGCTTAACAGGATAAAAAGAAGAATAAACGGGAACAATAGATCAATGAAAATAGAATAAGAAACCACAGCGATAAAAGAAGGCAATGGAAATAAAAAATGCTACATACTAAAATAACACAAGTAATAAAAGTTACACACAGAAAGCTTTTTTGAACAAGTGAAATAAAAATGCAATTGAAATAAAGATGCTACATACTAAAATACAAAATAATAAAAGTTACACACTGAAAGCTTTTTTGAACAAGTGGGTCTTCAGTTTGGTTTTGAACAGAGTCAGATCAGAGGTGGCACGCAGCTCAAGGGGGAGGCTGTTCCAGGCTTTTGGGCCGGCAACAGAAACATCCACTCTCACACTCACACCTAGGGTCAAAGCAATGTACAGGTACAGTACTGAAATGTTTTTTTCAGCACAGACAAAGCATACAAAATACAAATCTCTTCCTGAACAGTTCTCAGCCATAATCTGCAAATGAGTTCAACCATGAAACATGAACACTTCTCTTTGAGCAGCAGCTGTTAACATCAAAATGCAGCAAATGATAAGGAACTCCCATGCATTCATCCATGCATCCAGCAGCAGCAAAAACATGTCAACCATGAAACATGAACACTTCTCTTTGAGCAGCAGCTGTTAACATGTTGCAACCATCATGTTTTTGAAACCAGTGCAGTCCATGTGGTGTTGGTGTGCAGTCCATGTGCATGAAAAAGTCCATGAACTCTAAAAAAGCTAGAAGCAGCAGAAAAAGGAAACAAGGAAACAAAATGTCCTTACTTTGACTGAAGTGTAGGTAGACACTGATGTTTTTCTCAAGTTCAAACCTGGATCAGATGGAACTGCTTAGCCAGTGCTCAACCATGAATGATGGGAGCATTTTAGGCCAGGTGTGAGCTCAGCTTTGCTTGCTTTTCTCTCTCTCGCCGAAACTCAACAACGTGGTCAAGATGGCGCGTCCCTTTAAATAGTCCGGTAGGGTTGCCCCACCCCTACTCAAGGGTCACGCGCACTATCATGCGCACTGTCACGCGCACTGTCATGTGCACTGTCATGCGCAAACACTCAAGGCACTGTACCCCTCCCCCACCTTGCCGCTTGCCGTAGTGTCACACTTTTTTTGCCGTATCTCGATTACATACTTCTAATGTACGTCTGTCGTAGGTCCGTTTTTTCGGTCGTATGTCGACGGCTTTCTTTCAAAGATGCAAATCGTAAGTCCGCGTTGCCGTAGGTCGCAGGTGTCGTACCTCGAGGGTTACCTGTATATATGTTGATAATATCATATAGATTTAAGAGTTTAAAACATTAATATGAACATTGCAAGCATGTGGGAAGGGTTTATGAAACCTTAAAATACTGTATTTATAAATATTAAAATAAATATAATGTGGATTTTCACCTATAATGGGGTTGTCTGGAACACAACCCCCACCGTAAGTGAGGGACTACTGTAATTAGAAAGTACTGCTGGATACCTGGGATTAACAAACTAATCTGTCTGTCTGTCTGTCTGTCTGTCTGTCTGTCTGTCTGTCTGTCTGTCTGTCTGTCTGTCTGTCTGTCTGTCTGTCTGTCTGTCTGTCTGTCTGTCTGTCTGTCTGTCTGTCTGTCTGTCTGTCTGTCTGTCTGTCTGTCTGTCTGTCTGTCTGTCTGTCTACGATTATGACAACTGACAAATAACACCAAATGTCCAGTCAGGTCATCTGGATGGTTTCTTTATTTGCCGAGACGTTTCGTCCTTCATCCAAAGGACGTGTCCATCTGAGGAGCCATCAAACAAAATTGATTCCCACAAACATCATACTCCAAAGTTGAAAGATTAAAACATCTAGTTCATCATTTGGATGAAGGACGAAACGTCTCAGCAAAAAAAAGAAACCGTTGATCATTGTTGGAACTGACAAATAAAGTTGTAGTAAATGCTTGTTGCTGCAGCACTTTTAATGCATAAGATCTTGATGGTAGAACATTTTGTCCATGAAGTTGATGGGTTTGAAGCAATTAAAAAGGGCAAGCAAGAAAATTAGACTTACATATATTTGATTTTGAGAAAAAACAATTATAACAAACAGACTGCTTGGATATTGTTTCTATAACTGCAGGTCTAGTAGAATGTTCCTTGTTTGAAGTTTCAGGACAACAGGATTGTGAGTGTCTAATATTCATAAAAGAAGAGCTTAGACTGACCATTGAGTTAGCATTTTTCATTTGCATGGGGAAAGCATGATATCATCAGCATCAAATTCACTACAGTGAACAAAGCAGTGTGCCACTGTGGGGCATTATAAACCTTTGGTCAGTGACTGCTAGGACACTTTGGGTCTAATATTATTGTGAGTGATATTATAACCTGGGCAGGGGTGCAACTAAATTTGAGATATTCTGAGATACAGGGAACCCTCGAGTTACGTCAGAGATCCGGACCTACGGGTGTGACTTAGGTCGATTCTGTCGTATCTCGCGGACCAAAAACACGTGCCTGTCGTAGGTCCGCATTTCTGCCGTAGGTCGCGGCTATACCGCTAACGGAGCGCCGCACACACATTTAACGGCATGAGAATGAACAAGCGGACATCCTGTGCCATAAACATGCACAGAACTTTATTTACAAACACTTAGATAACACATTATACCACACATTCATCCATAAACACACAAAACCAGTACAGCATGTACAGGTACAGTACTGAAATGTTTTTTTCAGCACAGACAAAGCATACAAAATACAAATCTCTTCCTGAACAGTTCTCAGCCATAATCTGCAAATGAGTTCAACCATGAAACATGAACACTTCTCTTTGAGCAGCAGCTGTTAACATCAAAATGCAGCAAATGATAAGGAACTCCCATGCATTCATCCATGCATCCAGCAGCAGCAAAAACATGTCAACCATGAAACATGAACACTTCTCTTTGAGCAGCAGCTGTTAACATGTTGCAACCATCATGTTTTTGAAACCAGTGCAGTCCATGTGGTGTTGGTGTGCAGTCCATGTGCATGAAAAAGTCCATGAACTCTAAAAAAGCTAGAAGCAGCAGAAAAAGGAAACAAGGAAACAAAATGTCCTTACTTTGACTGAAGTGTAGGTAGACACTGATGTTTTTCTCAAGTTCAAACCTGGATCAGATGGAACTGCTTAGCCAGTGCTCAACCATGAATGATGGGAGCATTTTAGGCCAGGTGTGGGCTCAGTGGTGTGGTCCTGATGTGAGCAGTTCTGTCCATCAGAACGTTTGCTTTTCTCTCTCTCGCCAAAACTCAACAACGTGGTCAAGATGGCGCGTCCCTTTAAATAGTACGGCAGTGTCGCCCCACCCCTACTCCAGGGTCACGCGCACTGTCATGCACTAACACTCAAGGTGCTGTACCCCTCCCCCACCTTGCCGCTTGCCGTAGTGTCACACTTTTTTTGCCGTATCTCGATTACATACTTCTAATGTACCTCTGTCGTAAGTCCGTTTTTTGGTCGTATGTCGACGGCATTCTTTCAAAGAGGCAAATCGTAAGTCCGCGTTGCCGTAGGTCGCAGGTGTCGTACCTCGAGGGTTACCTGTATTGTGAAGTTCATGTCTTGGTATTACAAGTTTGTTTTTGTGGCGATAGGAGGAGTTACCTCAACACTGGGTGGGTGCTGATAATGCCATGATGGATCAGAGGTATCAAACCTGTAAATGTCCTAACTGAGGTGTAATCATGGTGCATTGAGCCTAAATGGCTTGTCAGGATAAATGAGTCTTTTCAGATTTGGCTCTGCCTCTTGCCGTGGAGACCGTATGATTAGCATATGGGTACTGAATTAGAGCACTGCTTAAAATAGTGTTTTACCAGCACTTGACTGTGGAGGTGCTTCTTCCCAACAATAACTCCACAATTCATCAGATTTTCTGCCTGTAGAGTCAATTTGAGAGTGTAAGCACAAAGTCAGTTCCCTTTCAGTTGGTCTCTCGGTGCAACACAATTGCTATGGGAATCAGCGCCTCCACGCGGTGACCTGAAGTAATACACTCACGTCTTTACGGCTACGGCGTCAGCGTCGCGCCAGAGGGCCCGCCCTTCTGGACATTTAAGCGGCTGACGCCCGTCCATCTTTCTCTTTTTGCCCTTCACCTCGCAAATACCTGAAACACTCTTCTCTGATCTTCTCTGTATCTTCATCGCTCGACCAGAGGTGAGCTTGCTCCCTACACAGAGCATACAGAGATTCTTCTACTGTGGACTGCTGGGCTGGCGAAGGCTGGTCCGGCACATTTTTATTTCACCCCGAAGTTTTCTTCTCCTCTCTCCACAGACCGCTTCGCTCGAGGGCGCTGACTGCGCGACACCGCTACCCTGCTAACAACTAGCAGGCTAGCCGGCGAAAGCGACACGAGGAAGGAGACGTCTCCGGACGACGTTAGCACTGCTAACGGGCTTAACTCTTCTCAGCCACGGCTCCCGAGAAGGTAATGCGAAAACCCAAAAGTCAAAGAAGACCAGCAGGCCAGCGAGCCCCAGCTCCCGTGCCTTTTTCTCTTCTGCTTTTCTACTGCTCGGTTAGCGAACGCTAACTGCGAGGCATGCTACCTGCTAAGCTAACGAAGCTAACAGGCCAGCAGCCCCGAGCAGCTCGGCGAAAGGACGTCCTCGGACGAGGAACTCTGGCAGGCCGTGAGCTCCGGCTCCCGAACCTGCTTCAGCGGATCTGGATACCCCCCTTTTCAGCAGTGGACACCCACGAGGCCTGTCCGTTCTGCTCAGGGATGCTACACGCAAGGACACTCAAAGCTTTTCTCGTGGATAACCCCGGAGAAAGGAGAGAGGAAACGGAATAACTCCGCTGCTGTCTGGCTGGCTCCCACGGTTGGCGTGGCTGGCTGAGGGCACCCACGACCACAGTTGGCGGACGACGGCGTTGCTGGCATGATTGGCGCGGCTGCGAGCGGACAATGAAGGACTCTATCGTGAGGTATGTGAAAATGCTTGGACTAGCTTGCTAGCTAACCTTCTCATATTTTGCCTTTTCCGCTATCCTGCGAATCGACAATAGAATTCATCGGCGGCCGTGGCATAGTGGTAAGGGCAGTCGTCTCCCGATCGGAAAGTTGGCGGTTCGACTCCCGGGACCCGCACCATGTGTCGTTGTGTCCTTGGGCAAGACACTTAACCCTGAGTTGCTCCCGGTAGGACTGGAAAGCACCTTGCATGGTAGTCTGCCGCCACCGGTTTATGAATGTGTGTAGCATTCAATATATGTGTAGCACCTTGAGATTTTCAGTAATGAAAAGTGCGTTATAAATTGAATTAATTATTATTATTATTATAACTAAGTGTTTTTTATTGATGCTACGTTGCTCGAGGACCCGTCTTAGCACTGCTAGCGGGCTCACAGGTATCTCCACGTTTAGCCCCGGCTAACAAGGAGACTCTCTGTCCAACACAGTCCAGGAGGAGGATTTTCAGCTACCTGTTCAGTTGCGCTACCTGGTAGTTTTCCTTGAAACATCGATGACGCTGAGAGCTTATCCACCCATGAGGCTATGGATGACTCTCTGACGTTAAACCATCTCAGGGCCCGAGGGGCCCTGGCGGGATGGACAAGGACAAGTGGCCTCGGTATCGCAGGCCCCCCAGGCAGAAAAGCTTCAGGAGCTGCAAGGGGCCACCAGCAAAATAAGAGGAAAGGAGGTGCCCCTGCACCATTACAGGCGCTCTCACTCACAGAAGGAGAGAAAATGCCGAATTTTTACCACCAGTTTCTGTGTTTTTAAGGAACACAGACTAGCTGGTTCGGAACGTTTAACACACAAGAACACTCAGATCCTTGTGTAATAAAGAGAAATTGCCATCCACACACGACAATAAAATCTCAGAATACTGAACGTGTCCTGCTCCCAAAATGGGAACAGGGCCTCAGGTTTGCCCGCTCACGCAGTACGGGAACCTGACCTTTTGAGCCCAGACTTCACTTGTAAAATGCTACAAGGAGCTGATGGTATGTGTGTGCGCACTAAACAATGACTCGTCTACTGTATGTGTAATGAAAAACAAACACTGTTTCATGCATGTACAAGAATGAAAGTTCCAGAGCCCAGACTACCCTGGTTCTTAACTCACCACTTTGGTGAAACACAACCTACTAGGTCAGACTACGAACCGCAGTGGGACACACGAGTTTTGCCTGAGACAGTCAGATCTCGCAATGTCTTCTGCTGGGCAGACCAGCCTGCTCCAGAGTATGCGGGAGGGGTCGAAGGCCACCCCTTCCGCACTCAAATGAAGCAAGCAGCCGCTAGACATCCCTCCCAGGCTCATGGCGCACGCGCAGACCTGGAGGGTGTGTCTGACAAATGAACGGGTCATCACAACGGATGCGTTGCGGGCTCAAGTTCTTCCTGGTGCCCAAAAGAGATGAATCCCTGAGACCGGCCCTGGATCTCAGGACTCTGGGCAAGAAAACAAGAATTTTTTCAATTTGACACTGCGGCAGGTCCCCCAGTCCGTGAGACCTGGAGACTACGCATGTATGGTGAATGTGAGAGACGCCTGCTTCCATGTGGGCGTCTGGAAGAGGCACAGGAAATTCCTCCGGTTTTTGCCTTCGAAGGGAAGGCTTATAGATACAAAGTCTTACCGTTCGGTTTGAAGACTGCTCCTCATACATTTACTAAATGTCTGGATGCAGCCCTGACCCCTCTTAGGAATCAAGGAGTCAGGATTATGAACTACCTGGATTACCTCCTGGTCTTTGGCCGGGAGCAGGCCCAGTCACACTCCTGCAGGGTGATCTCTCACCTGGATTCTCTCGGATTTTTCATAAACCCACAAAAGGAGTGACCTGACCCCATCACGGATTACCGTATTTCTGGGAGTGCAGGTCTACACCATCCGGTACAAGGCATGGCTCTCAGAGGAACGTGCTTCCTCGATTTGCCGTTGCCTGGCAAAAGTTTAAACTGAATCAACGGATTCTCCTGTAAGCATGCCAATGCCTTTTAGGCCTCTTGGCGGAAGCCATACCCTGTGTGCCAGACGCATTGCTGAAGATGCGGGTCCAGCATGCATGGCTAAACAAACAAAAACAACCTGCCCACTTCTGGGTGAGCAGAAAAATTTAGAATCATCTCAAAGTGCCTGAGGGCCCCGGAACCTTGGGGGGACCTGTCCGTTCTTTACGGAAGGGGTCCCGTAAGGTAAGGTGTCATCCCATGTGATCATCACGACGGACACCTTGGAAACAGGATGAGGAGGCAGTCTGCAGAAATCAGAATGCCCGAGGCCTCTGGAATGATCAGGAAGTAAGATTGTACATCAACTTCCTGGAGTTGTTGGCCGTATTCCTGTCAGCAAGATACTTCTTCGGTAAAGGTCTGATTGCGGGACAGTACGTCATGATGTAATCAGATAACAAACCATGGTATCCTTCATTGACTGGGAAGGGGGGACGAGATCCCAAGCCCTCCTCAGCCTGACACAGAGGATGCTCATATGGTACGCTCCAGGATTATTGTCGCTCAGGGCGACTCATGTTCCGAGTGAACTGAGTTACGGAGCGAATGCCCTCTCAAGAGGGCCTCTTTTGGAATCAGAATGAAGACTGAACCCACGAGTCGTGGATCAGGTCTGGTCACGGTTTGAAAGAACCTCGGTGGACTTGTTCCCATGCGGAGCCAGTTCACAATGTGACCTCTACTTCTCAAAGTTCAGGGATACCATGGCAGTTGCCTTCTTACAGAGACCTGCTGACTCAGGCACGTGGGCGGCTTCTACATCCACGTCCGGAGTTGTGGCAGCCTTCAGCCTGGCCACTGAAGGGGACTGGCTGAGGGTCTAAGGCCTGATCGTCTTTGCTCCAACAACAACAACATACACAAGGGACACCCTTGGTGTTTATGTTTACTTGGGAGTTGCTTCAGTGGAAGGGTTCCCCTCTCCTCTGACAGTTCTCCAACATCAGGATGGGCCTCTTTGACAGTCCTAGTAGTTGTCTGTTCAAGAAGCAGATGAGGGACTCGTGCGTGCCCCTTGTACATAATTTTTTCCCCTGGGGACCTGGAAGGTTACCCTGTGCTTGAACTGGGTTTTCTACCTCCACATTGCCATCTGATTGCCAGTGGCGTAATAGGTCCCTTGCTCTTTTCCTTCTGCTTCTCAAGTTTTCCAGGGAAAAAGGAGATGTGGAGTAATCACACTAGCAGAAAACGCTTATGCTGTCTCTAACTGGTGTTTTCATCTATGTGTCCAGTGGTAACATCAGGACGATGTTTCTACATATGGCATTTTTCTTCTCAGGATGTACTCTCTACATACCTTGTGGAGAGCGGCTGGGAAATACCTGCCGTATTAAGGCAGATGTTCTCATATGCTTTTTGTTGAGCATTTCAAGGGCGTGAATGGATTACGTTCCTATAGCAATTGTGTTGCACTGAGAGACCGACTGAAAGGGAACTGAAAGTTATGCACCATAACTCATGTTCCCTGAAGAAGGGAACAAGGTAATAATAATAATAATAATAATGAATTCAATTTATAACGCACTTTTCATTAATGAAAATCTCAAAGTGCTACAAAGTGCAACAGAATTAAATGTCAATAAAACAAGTAATAAAACAGTAAAATCAAAAGTAGAATCATGAGGAGGTAGAGTATGCTCGGTTGAAAAGAAAGGTCTTCAAGCCGCTCTTAAAGTCAACCACAGACTGTGGGGCTCTCAGACAGTCAGGAAGAGAGTTCCACAGGCGGGGGGCAGCCACACTGAAAGCCCGGTCTCCCATGGTCCTTAATTTGGTTCTCGGAATGTGAAGGAGATTACTGTTCTGTGACCGCAGCGACCGGGTGGATGAGTATGGAATAAGAATATCCTTCAGATAATCTGGTGAAGCTCCATGTAAGCATTGATGTGTAATGAGAGCAGTTTTGTACTGAATTCTGTAGGTGACAGGAAGCCAATGAAGGTTATGGAGAATGGGCGTAATATGTTCAAATTTACGAACTCTCAACAAGATCCTTGCTGCACTGTTTTGAATATATTGAAGTTTCTGAAGGTTTTTGCCAGGGATTCCAACAAACAGGGAGTTGCAGTAGTCGAGCCTGGAGGAGACAAAAGCATGGACGAGCTTCTCAGCATCGGAAAAAGTTAGGGATGGGCGAAGTCTGGAGATGTTTCGAAGATGGAAGAAGCAAGTTTTAAACAGAAGCTTAATGTGATTTTCAAATGTAAGATTGGAGTCCATTTTTATTCCAAGATTAGTAACAGAGGTGGAGAGGGGGATGTCTTGTCCAGAAAAGGAAAGTGTTGTTATAGGAGATGTTTGTACCTGGTGAGGGGTGCCAATCAGTATGGCCTCAGTCTTGGAGCAGTTTAATTGAAGAAAGTTCTGATTCATCCATGCCCTAATTGCCTCCAGGCAGGCAGAGAGGGCAGTGAGTGAAGATGGAGATGACAAGGTGGAAGATGAGGATGCTCCAGTCCTGATGTAAAGCTGTGTATCGTCGGCATAACAGTGAAAAGAAATGTTGAACTGATTAATAATTTGACCTAAAGGCAACACATATGGCCCTTTCAATGCTGAATGCTCGGTGAAGTGCATTTATTAGAGAAAGATGGACGGGCGTCAGCCGCTTAAATGTCCAGAGGGCGGGGCCTCTGGTGCGACGCTGACACGTAGCCGTAAAGGTGTGAGTGTATTACTTCAGGTCACCGCGCGGAGGCGCTGATTTCCATAGCAATTGTGTTGCACCTCGTTCCCTTCTTCAGGGAACATGAGCTATGGTGCATAACTTTCAGTTTTCCGGTTTCCTCCCACAGACCAAAAACATGCATGTTAGGCTGATTGGTAACTCTAAATTGTCTCTAGGTGTGAGTGAGAGAGTGAATGGTTGTTTGTCTTGTCTCTATGTGTCCCTGTGATGGACTGGAGACCTGTCCAGGGTTTCCCCCACCTCATGCCCAGTGACTGCTGGACATGGGCCCCAGTGACCCCCCAGCGACCTAGAGAGGAAAGAGCAAGTAAAACATAATGGATGGGTAAATGGATGGATGAATATTTATTTATTTATTCATTTCCATTCAGCTGTTGTTTATCAATTGTTAGCGTCTCCAGTACTTTGCCTGGCCATTTTGTTCTCCACCAGTACATTGTCAGTGCTGTTGTCACTGCTGGTCATGTCTGCTTGGAGCACAATCAGCCCTGTCGTTTGGCTTTTCATCAACTTGTGCTTCTGTTTGTTCTGCGTCTGTTTACTGTGAGTTTAATGAACACAGTTGGATCCCATGATTTGCCTTCCATTTGCTCTTTGTTTTGGTAATTCACCATTTCATAGGACTGTGACAATTTGAATGCAAATGTACATTAGTGAGTATTTAACCCAAGTGTTTCTTCAAAAACAACTAACTAATTTTTTACCTTTAGTGGCCAAAACTATTAATGGTAACAGATTGGTTCATACAAAACAAAATAAATGAATATACATTTTATAAACATGTCTACCGTATGAGTACTATTTTTTCAAATAACACTTTGGATTATTTTAGTGAACATAATGCACCTTATAACAAAAATAAGGAATTAGGTTAATCAAAGGGGTTTCGCATGTTCTTGTTTTTACACTTGTGGTGGAAAGTAGCATTTAGAAGTTGGGAAATAAAAGACTTGTGTGCCCTCTTGCAAACCGAGACAAAATATTACAGAAAGAAAATAAAGGGAAAAAAAAAACCTAAGGTAATTTCAAGGACTCAAGGTAAACCAAAACTAGGGATGGGGCAGATCCGATCCAGTATCGGTATCGGTATCTGATACCAGCATAATTTAAGTATCGGATATCGGATCCAACCTGCCGATATTTCCGATCCAGCTTCAAAGAGCACTTGTGTTCCATCATATTCTGTGACTGCCGTCTTAAAGATCCACTGACGTGAAGCTGGTGTTTCTGTATTTTTATTTGTTTGTTTGTGACAGGTTAAATGTGCAAAATTAAGAACTTTTTAAATGATCTCTCCCCCACTCAGTCTATTAATGTTTTGGTTAGGGATGCACCGATCCACATTTCTCACTTCCGATCCGATACCAATACTTAAGAACTGGGTATCGACCGATACCGATACTTTTCCGATCCGATACTGTTCAGGTATGTGAATCTGTATAATGAAATATTTGTACTGAGACTATAAAGTTATGTGTATTTTGGAATGTTTTCTATACTATAAAGACTATACTGTTAAAGTTTGTGAGTTTCCTCTTGTGAGTGTCTTCATTGGTTTTAACTCACATAATGTTAAAGATCCACTGACGTGATTTTTCTACTATTCATCAAATTGCTCAAAATATATATATATTATCATTTAAATATGTTAGTTTTTGCAAACAAAATGATAAATCACTTTAATTTTGCTTTAAAAGTGATTTTGAACTTCAAGCTGTGTTTAATCATGGGAAATCCGTTTACACCCGAACGCACCATCTGTGATGTCATGTGCAGAGTTGAGGCAGAGCTCTTGGCTTGTCACGGTATGAGCAGCTCACATAAAAGTAAGTCTGATACGGCATCAGATCTAAATTAGATCCTGCTGTTTCTTGTTCCATCACCCAAACTATTTTCTGCTTCCCAAAATGAAGACAAATAGCTTAAATCTTCACCTAGATTGCTAAATTAGTCAGGTTTTAAAATGTCTGCTATTGAAGAGACTGGAGCCCTCTGCCTCTCACTCTGCACATTACATCACAGATGGTGCGTTCAGGTGTAAACGGATTTCCCATGATTAAACACGGCTTGAAGTTCAAAATCACTTTTAAAGCAAAATTAAAGTGATTTATCATTTTGTTTGCAAAAATTAACATATTTAAATGATAATATATATATATTTTGAGCAATTTGATGAATAGTAGAAAAATCACGTCAGTGGATCTTTAAAGTGATGATGCTAAGTTTCTAGGTTTGCTATGCTTTGGTCACATTACTGTAATGGACAAAATGTCACTGCACTGAGCCTCAAGGAAGGCAATAAAAATGATTATAGTGACACAGCTATTCTTGTTAAAATTTCATTTAAAAATCAATAGAGTGCAAGTTAATCAATAACACTGATTTAAAGTCAGTGCTCCTAATTGTGGGATGATATAATTACTGATTAACTAATCAATAACTATTCAGCTCAGTAAGATGATAGAACAGATGGAACAATGGATTTACAAGGATGTAAATTACACACATTACAATCAGGTTGTTAGAGAACAATGGGAATATTGTACCTCACAATTATACTGAAGACAAAAACACCAATAAGAAATAAAATAAAAAGTGAAAAAAGAGCAATACTGTACATCTAAGAAGCAGCCAGGATGATTCCCATATTTCTGTCCTTCAGGCCCAAACAGTTAAGGTAACACACACACGCAAACCTATTCACTCAAGCAAAGCAGCAGAAAACAAAAGATGGAGCAGAAATGCAACACAGAATCCAAAATGTGCACAAAACATTGCACATTTTACCTTCACTGGATACCATCTCCTACTCCAGAGATGGGAAAAGCACCAGGGGGTGATATTCTAAAACACAACTCATATCTCTTCTTCTTTTAAAGATGATGTGAATCAAAGACTTCAAAATAAACTAGAGGGGAAAGGGGATAGCAACAAAGATGTCTGGCTTTATCTATTTCTTTTCTCCGTCTCTCACTTCAAAGACAGGATATGAAGAATTCACAGCAGCAAAACTTTAAAGCACTTATAGGATGTAATCAAATAAATGCTGCAGGCAAGACAGACTGAGCTGATGAGCAAGGGTCTCACCATCATTAAGACTCCAATGTTCTTTGTCATCTGGCTGTCAGATGTCTAAATGGAATATAATGAAGAGGTAATAGTTCCATCTATCAGTAAATTCACCGTGCTATGTTTTAATCGTGTTTCAAATTGTGCCAATTCTCTTTTCTCATTTAAAAACTTTTTTAATTGAATATGAGCTTGTTTTTTTAATTCTCTTAAACATTTTTCACTTTGCCTCTGCAGAGGCAGAAGAGTGACAGAAAGAAGGCTAAAACTTAGCAGAGACGTACAGCCGAGCACAAGGTTGATCTTTGACATGACAGGAAGGGTCAAAGCAGTTCATTTTCATTCTTCAGATTGAACAACACGTGTTCCATGAGGTGAAATTGATCTTTTTTGTGTGTGTATCGAGGTCAGGAATCTAAGAAGACATGCACATGTGTTTGCACACTGGTCACCAACTCACCAGAACAGTGACGACTCGCAGCACAACTCCCCTCATGTTGTTTTCCAATTTTCTGTCCGTCAGAGTGCCATTCAGTCCATGAACTGGGTCCCATGTGGCCAGCTGGAAGACAAACGTGCACACAAACACACACGCACACAAATATATTAAACAGTTAGATTTGCAGATATCTTTATAGACCAGATAAGATGTCTACAGAGCAACAATAAAATGTCAACATAAGACAAAGAAGTTTCAGACTTAAAATTATTTCTAAAAGATACATTTTTACTGATCTACACGTAAAGTAATAGTGTAAGACACATCGTTTTGTTTGTTAAACACATTGGTCATTAACCTCATGGTGTGCACCTAATGTCCTATGTTCCTTTGTTTACCATATTTTTCAGACTATAAGATGCATTAAAATCCTTACATTTTCTAAAAAAATTGTCAGTGAGCCTTATAATTCGTTGTGCCTTATGTATTAAGTCTGGTTGTGCTTATTGACCTCAAACCAATTTTATGTGGTGCACATAGAGTGCTCAAAAATCTGTCAAAATGAACTTGTTTCGATTTATAATCCAGTGCGCCTTATGTGTGAAAACAGACCCATTTGTTGATATTGCGCCTTTTAGTCCAAAAAATACGGTGCACCAAATCCAGTCTCAGTTCAAAACATGTAGCAGTCTGACTGCTGGTTGATGTTTTATATACCGGTACATATTTATATGCAAACTCTTATGTGATGGATGGACATACTGACTGATAGACCAACAGCCAGACAGGCAAACACACAGACAGAATCTTTAAGTTGTAGTTATTTTACATTTTTCAATCATGGTGCAGAAACTGCCATGCTTTGTAATTGAAACAGCTAATATATGTTCTTGAGTGACAATGTGATGACTTTTCTCAAACACACCAAAAATTAGTTCCATTGCAATATGGAAGCTGGCAGACTACTGCGCCATGAATTTAATAGTACAGCATTGTTCACTAATAGCAGCAGATTTTTGTATTATTATGTGCCAGTCTTTGATTCAGCTCTTATCATGTGCTGTGTGCGAGCAAACCAATTACTGAGTCTGGTTTATTATTAACAGAATTGTTTGCAAGCTAAGTGGAATGGACCAGCCAGCAAGATATAGGACCCCCAGTTAATGGTCACTGCTTTACATAATAAATAAACAAATCTCATTTCCAAAGTTTTTCAAAACATCAGATGCACAAAAAGCAGTTTTCAAGAAACATTTCAAGTTTTCTACCATAAATAATGTAAAAGAACCATTTGAGGGATATAAAGGAGAATAAAGTTTGGTGATGAGCCCAAACATTTGAGTTTGGTAAAGAACAGCACTAGCAAAACTCTTTAAAGATAAAATATAAAATTCTAGCAATTAATTTTATGTTTTGATAAGCATTTTCTCTTCAAACACTACATGCTCCACAGAAACAATTAGTTTGACAATACTTTATGCTACACTTCATCAGCTAAATCAAAATATTTCTTAGGAAGAGCAAAGCAGTTAAAGCAAAAGTTGTGACTATAATCGAATGTGTACGGGTTGTGTTGAGATCTTCCCAACTCTTAATGGGAAATTTTCCAAAACTGACGGTGACTGATTGTCAATGTAGCTGTAAACAAAAGTGATGAACCTTTTACAAAAACTCAGATGAGTTTGAGTTGCATTAATCCCAAAACCATCATTCATTGGTGTAGAAATAATAATCTAATTCAAAACCACTGAAATTTTGATAGCTATTGTGGCCTTAACAGTAATAATCATGTTACAACATTTTTTGAATGCATTGCCATAAAAGACACAAGTTCCTTTTGGTCATAAAATATTTTTATATGCATCGTCTAATATCAATTAAATCCATTCTGTAAGGTAAGAATAGAAAAAGACATTTGTCTTTGAAAACATAAATTGAGGTTTATTCAAGAGCCAACCTGTAGTTTCTGACTCCAAGGGATGGGCTCACCAGGGTTCCTACACAGCCTGGAAAAGCCTGGAATTAGTTTTATTTTCCAGGTGTGGATAATAAGAAAGTAGAGTACATTACAGAAAAACATTAGTGTTTCCAGATTTTATATCCCCCTCCTTCATTTTCGAAATAAATAAAAGTTTTTGGATTTAAAAAAAATGCTTTTTAAAAATTCAAATAAACTTTAATATTGCAATGATAATATCAGTTGCAATCAACCCACATTATACAAGGTGTGAGCTAAAGACCACTGCTGGATTAACCACAAATATTCTGCTGTGGAACATGAACTATAATGACCCGTGATTTATTGCGGTCCTTTGCGATATTAATATTATAATGATGAAGTTGCGATAGATTTTGCGACGCTAATTGACACTTACTGTACGCAAAACATTTTATAAACTGAAAATAATGAAATTTTACTATTTATACTGTAGGAACATTGGCTTGTGAACACTGGAAGATGAAATGTTGCAGTTAAGAATAAAAATCTTGTTATACAAGAAAACACCCACATTTTTAAATGTTTAGTTAACCTTTGGGATTTCATGAATAAAACTGGTTGAAATATAACAAGTGTAGCTTCAAGTACTGTTGGTCATTATAGGTGACCCATCACATGGCTTAAAAAAACGTAATTCACAACCTTTTATTTAAAATGATAGAAGTGTCCTTTTGTATTTAGTTACCTGTTTTGCAGGTTTTAATAACATTATTTATATAAATATCTCAGAAGTCTTGATGTCTCAGGCCTTGTACACACGTATCCTGTTGTTTTAAATACGAATATCTGCGCAAAAAAATCATCTCCGTACGTACATGTTGGGATATAGAAAATGATTGTCTACATGTACCCGTTGATTTTCACCACAGAGCGTTGTAAAGATTATGCCCAACCCATAGGTGGCAGTGTAGTGCAAAGGTGAAACGTATATCAGCCAATCACAACCCTTCAAAGCAACCACAACTTCCTGTTATTATTGAATCATGGCGCCTGGAGGTTTGTTTGTGTGGACAAACCGCGAGGTTGAACTACTATTAAAGGGGACCACATATAGGTCTTTAAAATTTTTATGTTATGTCTGTGTGCTATCTTGACAATACAGTATTAATTCATTTTAATACACAAAATAATTCTTAGATAATTAATTATACCCTTTTTAATTCTGCCATTTTTAACTTTCGTTTTGAACGACCGGTTTCTGATACAAGTTCTGAAGTCCACGCCCTTCAACGATCTGTTTACGCCCTCTG
>JBBPBX010027443.1:17024-37288 GCA_038048925.1 Garcialebias charrua | reverse complement strand
TTATTAATCATTCTGTGGTTACCGTCAGCTATTATATAAAGTGTTCCTCACAGACATTGGTATGAACAATTGTTGTACAGGTAGTCCCCGACTTACGAGCGCTCTTACTTACGAGGATCCGGACTTACGAGCTGGCAAATTTTTGGAAAAAACGCAAAAAATACTGAGTTTTTCTGTGTTTTTTCACCACAGTTCGTTAGCTAAACATGTGGACACACGTTTCCGATCATTTTTATGCACTCATAAGCAGTTTTTCGATGAAAAACGAGTGTTTGTAGTCGCGCTAGCAAAACCGTTCCAACTTACGAGCGAAATTCCGGACTTACGAGACACGTGGCGGCCGTTCCAAGTTACGAATTTTCGCTTTACGAGCGCCTCGGAGGAACGGAACTTGCTCGTAAGTCGGGGACTACCTGTATTATGTTCAGCTAAAAAAATGGAGTGCTGATGTTACATTCACATCTGTATAGAAAACAGCTTACAGCCACAGCACACACTGTTTACAGTGATGAAGGTTTATATCAACCCCCTGTGTGACCTGGCTCTGTGTGTATCTGCATACAGATTGCAAACTAGATTGTAACTACCGATAGGTATGGATGCTCTCAACCAAGATGAATAATAGTAACAGGTCTGAACAGGTCATCAAGGTGGTAATTTTAGCATAAGTCTTAAAATCGTGGAAAATGTAGGGTATTAATATATGTACAAAGACAGCAATCAGTTCTTGTCAACAGTGTTTATTGTAGAAATAACGAGAATTAACAAAGATAATTCAAAATTTACCTTTTCTTTTCGGTTGTCGAGGGATTTTTGGCCAAGGTTTATGGATGTTTTTAACTACTTTAGCTGAGAATGATAACTGCCCATGAACCATGTGTTTGAGTTAGCAGAGTTTATATCTTTCTCAGAGAGAGCTGAATGAGGAGCTGATTTGTGCATGTGGCTTCTTTAAATAAGTAAAATAGAGGATGTTTTTATCCAACATTAGTTACCTGCATGTCAGTGCCCACCATTTCAAAGCTTCAGATCTATGTATTTTCAGATGCTGCAACTGACATCAAATTTTATGTCAAATATTTTGGTCATGTGATAGAAGATAGGATCTTTCAGTTTAAAACGTAATATACAATACAATACAACTTTATTTATAAAGAACTTAAAAACAACACCGTTGGGCAAAGTTTTTGACACTAACACATGCGAGCATAAAAAAACTATAAAATCAACAGATACTATAAAAGTAATCAAAAAAGGCGTTCAATACAAGATCAACTGGACTTTATTTGTAACAGAAGACGTTTCGCTTCTCATCCGAGAAGCGAGAAGCTACAGGACAAGGATTTGGACAAAAGGACCAACTTAACCCCAGACCACATCTGCACCCTGCTGGATCTCTGCCTCTCCACCACTTATTTCAAGTTCAATGACAGATTTTATAGACAGAAGCACGGCTGTGCCATGGGATCTCCAGTGTCACCCATTGTTGCAAACCTCTACATGGAGGAAGTGGAACAGAGAGCCCTTAACTCCTATGAGGGGACAACTCCAAGCCATTGGTTCCGATATGTGGATGACACCTGGGTCAAAATCCAAGCCAGGGAGGTGGAAGCGTTCACCAGACACATTAACTCGGTTGATAACAACATCAAGTTCACCAGAGAGGATGCTAACGATAACAAGCTGCCTTTTTTGGACTGTTTGGTGCATATGGAGGGAGAGGACAGTCTCAACATTGAAGTTTACAGAAAACCAACCCACACAGACCAGTATCTTCTGTTTGACTCTCACCATCCACTGGAGCACAAACTTTCTGTCATCAGAACCTTACAGCATCGGGCAGAACACATCCCCACAAGGACAGAAGGGAAGGAAAAGGAACAGAAACACATCAACAAATCGCTGCAAACATGTGGATATCCCAACTGGGCTTTTGTCAAGTCAGCAAGGAAATCTGCTAAACACAATAATGAACAGAAAAATGCTAACAGATGAAAAAACATTGTCATTCCTTATGTTGCTGGAGTCTCAGAGAATTTCAGAAGGATTTTCAACAAACACAACATCCCAGTAAATTTCAAACCCAGCAGGACTCTCAGACAGAGGTTGGTGCATCCGAAGGACAGAACCCCCACACACAAACAGAGTGGTGTAGTTTATGCAGTCCAGTGCAGCGAGGACTGCCCAGACCATTACATTGGAGAAACTAAGCAGCCCATCCACAGAAGAATGTCCCAACACAGGAGATCAACCTCCTCTGGACAAAACTCAGCTGTTCACCTCCACCTCACGGACAAGGGTCACTCTTTTGATGACCAAAATGTGCAAATCTTGGACAGAGAGCACAGATGGTTTGAGAGGGGCGTGAAGGAAGCTGTTTATGTTAAGAGAGAAAAACCTTCTCTTAACAGAGGAGGAGGTCTGAGATTTCAACTTTCCAAGACTTATAACTCAGTGTTGGGGCTGATTCCCAAGCGTTTTACACCGAATGGGAACAGAGGTGTCTTGTCTGTGAATTAGACTAGCAAAGTTTCTTTGAGAAACCTCTGTTGTTGGGCTGTGAGGTGTTTTTGTCAATTTACATACAGTTGTGTGTCTTCTGTCAGAGACTTCAAGGGAACCCCCTACTGTTAAGGTGTGATCTGTCAATTTACATGTATGTGTTACCTCAGCTTGCAACCAACATATGTTGGTGCGTGACTCCTGTTATAAATCCACGCGCACACAGTCTGGTTCATTGAATTGATAAAGCTTCTCGGATGAGAAGCGAAACGTCTTCTGTTACAAATAAAGTCCAGTTGATCTTGTATTGAACGCCTTTTTTGATTTATCATGTCCTGGAC
This sequence comes from Garcialebias charrua, assembly GCA_038048925.1. Classification (NCBI taxonomy): domain Eukaryota; kingdom Metazoa; phylum Chordata; class Actinopteri; order Cyprinodontiformes; family Rivulidae; genus Garcialebias; species Garcialebias charrua. The sequence continues at coordinate 34,445 of JBBPBX010027443.1, read as the reverse complement.
GACTGAGAATCTTCACTAGCATATAAAAGTAATGAACTACCAAATCATAAAACAGCAAACAGTAAAAACAATTAAAACAAATACGGTAATTTAAAAACAGTAAAACCAACATTTCAAGCTAAGTTAAAAGCCAAAGCGAAAATAATGTGTCTTAGAGATGATTTAAAAACGCGAAGTGAGTCAGCTTATCTGGCGTGCACAGGCAGCTCAGCTCATTCCACAGTTTAGGGGCAGAGCCTGAGAATGCTCGGTCACCTCTCAGCTTCCTGTTGGACTTTGGGACGACCAACAACAGCTGATCTGCTGACTTGAGAGAGCATGAGGGAATGTACAGCTGGAGCAGGTCAGACAGATACTGTGGTGTGGCACCATGAAGACATTTGAAAAGAACCTTAAAATTAATCTGGAAACTAACTGGGAGTCAATGCAGTGATTCTAGAACTGGGGTGATGTGTTCTCGTTTCCTGGTACCAGTTAAAAGGCAAGCAGCAGCATTCTGAACCAGCTGAAGTCGAGTCAGCAATGTCTGGCTCAGACCAACATAAAGTGAATTACAGTAGACTAGATGAGCTGTAACGAAAGCATGAATTAAAATCTCAAAATCATATTTTGACCGAAACGGTTTCACCGTGGTCAGTTGTCTCAAGTGATAAAAGCTGGACTTGATCACTGATTTATTCTGTGCATCTAGTTTAAAATCATTGTCCAGCCTTCCACCCAGGTTAGTTGCTGTCTCAGTCAGATGCTTCGGTAAAGGACCTAGATCAGCATGAGCTTTGAAAGCATCACTGGGTTTAAACAACAAGACCTGTCTTTTTCTCATTAAAATGTAAGGAGTTCTGTGACACCCATGCTCTGAGTTCTGCCATACATTCCAGGAGTTGGTTGACAGAGTACTGTTTGTCTTGTTTTAATGGAACATACATTTGGCTATCATCAGTGTAAAAATAAAAATAAATGTCAAGTTTCCAGAAAATATATCCAGAGGGAGTAAACAAAGGGAAAACAGAAGGGGGCCAAGCATAGATCTCTGAAGTTTTCTGCATGTAAGAGGTGCTACAGAGGACTCCACAGAACCAATACGCACATAAAAGCTTCTCTCTGTTAAAAAGATATATCCTAACATTCTTTGAACACTCCCTGTGTTTATACAAAACCATTATTTTTTTTTAAACAATAATGATCTTAACGTGTTCCTAAACATATTGAGTGCCCTTTTAGGATGTCAAATTTTAAATGATGTTAGCATACCTCTATGTCTTATAGCTTAGTTGAAGCTGTCAAACTGTCTATTAGCGTAAATGAATGGATTTCGGAACACATTATGCTCCATGTAAAGTTGTGTTTTGCCTTCATGCTGTTTATTAAACAATATTGGACTCTTTTAGACACCTCCTTATGTACATTGTCACTTATTATATTGTTATATTTAATAAGCAACATTTTAAAATTCAAGTAAAAAGTCCCACCTTTAATGTCACAAATACTTAAATTTGCATTGCTAAATCCCAACCCCCACACCCGCCCAGGAGAATACAGGACCTACAGTATTTGATTGGGTGTGTGATTATTATTTTTTACCACTATAGTGTCTGTTTTACAGGATGGGCAGACATACTGCAGGAGGAGACCCTGCGACTGCGGAGACCCAGATGAGGACTTGTTCTGCTGTCCTATCTGTGACAACAGGCCTAGCACTCAGTGTCTGGACCAGAGTGGGCATACACTTTACCACAGTGGAGCAACTTGGCTGTACGGTTGCCAGCAGTGTCACTGCATGGTTTGTACATAGAAACAGCATATACACAACAAACTTGCACATATTCAGTAGAGGAGTAGGCTGTACGTTTTACCAACCGCAATAAAGGCAGTTTTTGAAACTGAATATTTAAATGTGTTAACAACTTTGTTAGAAGGATTGATTATATAGAAATTGTAGAATCTTCTCCTCCACGTGAAGCTGGGATGTACGTGTCCCTGAACAGCTGCTCAGCTGTGTGTGACAGCTGACATCATTACCAACTCTCAAATTCAAGATGTCACAACATATCAGCATCATTCTGAGCTGTAACTGCATATTGACAAACCAGTGCATACACAATAACATTTTTATAAATCCCGGTTTGTGCCTCTGCAGGAAGGGGAGGTAGACTGCTGGCCTCTTGTTTGTCCTGCGTTGACATGCGAGTACAAGGTGGTGGCGGAGGGTGAATGTTGCCCGCGCTGCGTCACAGACCCCTGCCTGGACGATAACCTGTCAGATGATTTCCGGCAGGCGTGCAAAGACCCTACAGGTGACACCCACCTCAGTGGGGACACATGGCACATGCCCAAGTCACCCTGCACCACCTGCAAATGTAAGGTAAGGAATAAGCATCAGGCAGTCTTTTCGTCAAGCACTTACCCCTATCATTTAAATTCTGCACAATTATTGTTTAAGTAATAATGTATGTTTTAAAGTATTTTGTTTATTATGACATTGTTTATTCTGCATTATTGTGAAGCTTTATGTTTCATATACAGTACACTATTCACTTTTTATGTCAATAAATCAGGAATTGTTGAATCAGGAATACAACGAGTCAAACAGCAAAAAACCTTCCTGATCTATGTGAAGATAAAATGTATTCTCTCCCTCATTCTCAGTTGTTGAAGTCTGGTTAAACATTCAAACTTGACTCAGAATTAAAGGAAAAATACAATATTTTAAGAAGGAGTGTTAGGGTCACGCTTGGAAAATAAAATTACGCTAAGAAAAAAAGAGAAAAAAGTAAAGAAATTATGAGAATGAAGTCGTACAACTTTATTGTAGTACAACAATAAAGTCATAATATTACGAGAATAGAGGTGTAATCTTATAAGAATAAGTTTAAATAATAAGAGGATAAAGTTGTATTATTATGAGAATAAAGTAGAAATAATATGAGAATGAAGTCATAGTATTACAAGAATAAACTCGTAATATTACCAGAATAAAGTTGTAATAATATCAGAACTCTGAGATGAAAAATCAGTCTTATAACTGTGGTAAAATGATGAATGTTGACATCAGCAGTACAATAGCAGGGGGCCCAATGCACTGTTGCAAATGGAATCGTATGATAAACTGAAGCTGTGTGGCATTGCAATGAATGGCTGCACTGTAACATTTAGTTGTAACGTCATGTGGACGGAGGCATGTGATCGCAGACTAGTTCATAAACACAGTGACTCACATTGGAGGCTGTCCACAACAGGTGTGAGCCGACCCAGGACATATTACTAGTTTATTATTGTAATAATATGACTTCACTGTTGTAATATTATGATTTTATTCTATTTCGACTTTATTGTCAAATGACTTTATTCTCGTAATTTTATAAAAATGTTCTCGTAATGTAATTGTTTTTCCTTAGCATGACCCTAATAATCTGTCATAAGATTTTAATGTAGTCTAAATACAGATTTTTATTTATTTATTATTTGGCAACTAAGTGACCAGTTAGCTATACGGCTACATTTTGTGAATCACATTTTTAAAATCACAGCTCATCATTGGGCGCACGGCTTGTAACACTGTTTTATTTGCCATGCACTTTGTTCTGTTGCCCAGCTTCGGCTACATTTAGTTGATATCTGTCCACTTAGTACCCACCTTGGCAGCCGCATCCACATTTGTTTGTCCAAACTGCGAAACCCAGCAAATGTTTGGAGTCATTTTGGAGACCCCTTTGTGAATCTCCCAGCAGTCTCACCCCAGCAAGATATTACCTAAAGTAATGACATCCTTACCAGTCAAGAAGATTCATGTTCTTCATTGTGTATAGGAATTCAAGCCTCTTTGTTCTGTGTTGTGTTTGGACTGTCCAATGTGTATTTTAATGCAAATGCAAATGTTTATGCAAATGAGTCCAGAACCCACATTGTTCAGTTGTTTCAGTCTTGTTTTTGAATGGATCTAATACAGTTTGATGTAAAATCAGCACAGAACCTAATGACATATGGTGAATTGTGCATTGCTTTGATTTCCCAAATCCCTACAGCTAAAAAGTAAAAATAAGCATGAGCCATAAAGGATAAACAACAAACCACAGTAGAGAAATTGACAGGTTGCGGTGAACCATAATCATCCAATGAGTTTAAATATCATTTTCTCAACATGCTCTTTTTATATCTCCACTTTTACAACAATTGGTTTTTAACTGTGTTCCAGGGGAAGGGAATTTTTAATCACTTACAGTTCAAAAGCAAATTCATCAAATAATATAAGTGAATCATCAAGGAATGAGTCAGAATTGTTTTTATGTATTAAAGATTTACTCTGTAAATGTTATCTTAGATCAGTTGAAATACTGCCTATATTGTATAAGTGGTCAGTCTGTCTGGCACCAACAACCATCTCCTTTCATCCTCATTTGATGCTTAGTTTGAACTCCTGCAAATCATTTCAGCATATCTAAATGTCTGAATGTATGGTTGATGGCATAATGCATGTCTGATTAGATATTTATGTTAACAAAGAACTGAAGTGGTGTACAATAGTCCCTCGTTTATCTGAGGTGTTTTGCCCCCCCTCCCCCGAGCGTGATAAGTGAAAAACAGGAGAGTAGGGATACAGTAGTCCAAATTCAAATAAACTTTAGTGCCATTACCATCTCATGTGGTACATGAGATGGAAGAAAATTATGTCCACAAGTAGTAATATTAAGTAATAGTAGCAGTAAGTAGAAGTTTATTTTAGTATTTACTGTAGTAGTAGTAGTAAGTAGTAGTTTATTTTAGTATTTACATACAGGTATATATTGGCGTTTTAAACTCTTCCCACATTCTTGCAATATTCCTAACAATTTTCTAAACTCTTACACCTTTTAAAAAAGATTAATCTAAATGGGTACTCGCCAGAGAAGATGAAGACGAGAAGAAGATGAAGAATTAGCTGTAAGAATTGAAGTATTGTGTGGGAGAAAAAAAAAATTGGCAATGGAAAATAAAATAGGCAAAAAAGAATACATACAACAGATATATGATAAATTCACAGTATTGTTGAACTTCTTTAGTGTAAAACTGCGCAGAGTCACTGTGAGTCCATCTGCATCAGCAGCATGAATCTTAGAAACATTCATGCATGTACATAACATAGAGACATTTCCACATTATAATAGTTTCATGACTGTTGAAATCATTTTTTGTCACAAGTATGGTCATGGTCACCAATATCACTGACAAAAATGATAGTTTTTATGTGTCTGGGCATCTGAGAGAGCATTTTTTTCTTCAACTGCAGGAATAAATGTTGACTCTAAACATTATAATGAATACATTCTAAGTTTCTAGTAAACATTATGCTTAAGTTCAATAAGTTTTCTTCAACCAACAATAATTTTCGGCATGTTCAGAATTAGGATAATGTAATCATCATGTTCAGTGTTTTACATTGTACAGTATATAATGTTTTCTTTCTTGTCTTGTTATGCTGTGAACTTCAGAACGGGAACGTTTGCTGCTCGGTGGATCTCGACTGCCTTCAGAACAACTAAAACTCTCCACTCCTCACGTTGGGACCATCAGTCTCGCCACCAATGGACAACTGTCTTTCTAGATTCTTAGGACATACTCGCACACACACATGTGCATGGCATTGTGCGCACAGAAAACACACGCTGGACCGATGTGGGTGTTGAAGCTGTGCTTTTATGCCGCCACTCAAACGTCAAAACAGTGAGCGGGTGTGTGAGTGTGTGTGACTCAGGAGGGGACTGAGGTCACGGTCATTCTTGCCACAGTCACTGCGTCATGTGTGTGCTGATTTTATTTTATTTATAGTCTTGGGATAATCTTTGTTGTGTCACAAACAAACATCTGGCCACATGTTGGGTTCATCATGTCTGTACCGACTCACTGAAAGGAAAATGTCACACGTGTTCATCTAAAACGATTTGGAATGTAAAGATTGTGAGTTTAAACTAATATGACGTGTGATATCACACGCAGCCCCCACTTTACAAAACACTGGATTATACATTAGCATTTCAATATTGGAATTCAACCACGAAACAATATTGATTCAATTACATATTTTCAACATTGGTTAAGTGGCTAGAACTGAATGATTGATTAAAGCTTGATAAATCATCAATCGTCAACCTTAACCAAAAATCAACCTTTCTGACAATAATTCAACATTGAATTAACATCTTTTGCCATTTGGGATCACATGAGTTCAGCTTTAAGTTCTATTTTGGCAACATTTTTAGATCATTTATTGGTTCAACTTTACTCTGACTGAAACACCTTTTACCATTTCTCTTTACTCCAAAAGCATTTTATAACGTCAAGCGCCAGACTGGCATGACTAACAATAAACTGTGGACTACGGTACATTCTTCTTGGATTCTTTATTCTTCAGCAGCTCCTGACAACAGTCACAGCAGATGATTTGAATCATTCTCTTTCTGAGCTCTGCGTCACGTTTTGTCATGGCCATCACCTTTTTGTCAACTTTCATTACCACACTCATAAATTTCCTTTTTGGCATTGTACTTTTCATCTTGCATGGCAGCTCCACTTTAGGAAAAAGGGAATCATGTCAGTAGGAAACAATTAAAAAGTGAAAATGTCTTAGATACAATAACTTTTTCAGTACATCTATAGGATTTTAGGTTTGTGCCTATACAGTACATAGAAAAGCTACGTTGACATATTGAATCTGCTGATGGCAAGTACATTGTATGTTCTTGACCCAGTTGAAGTTGGGTGGACACTTACAAAGTGTTCACTGGAAGCATTTGTTCCAAAGGTAGTTTGTCTAAAGGTTCTTAAAATAAATCAAATTCTTCAGTGTGCAGGCTTTGAACTGGGACATTCCTCTCCCGGGCCATTAACATATCTCCATCAGCATCACTGTCCTCTCTTTGATGAGGATACCCACCAGATGCTTACATTTAGAAATATTCTGTTTTATCAAAAGAGAGCGAAAGCAGCACATCCGATTGCTGCAGGTCAGAACAAGCACAAGCCCAAGCTGTTGATTAAACCAGCGCAACTTGTGATGACCTGGACTTTCTGTGTCTCCTGGGAATCTTCTGCTCAGCACCATATGGCACACAGAATGACAGAGGGACAAAAAAGAGAAATCTACAGAGAGTTGCGATAATTAAAGCCATGTCACGCAGCCTTGGATTTGAGTATGCCAGAAGGTCATCGAGTGCTGAATCTGTTTACAGACAGCCAAGCTTAATAAGGCAGAGCAGTCCAGTTCTTCTCCTGCTACAGTTCACAGCTCTGAGACAGCTCCACTCTCCTGCTCTGTTTTTTTTTACACCACACTTCACTCCCAGATCCATAAGCTTGTCTAAAAGTGAAAATGTTCTCTTCTAATTGTTGGTGTTGTTGTTGCACCGTGTCAGTTTTCTCCCAAAGGACAAAGAAAAAAAAAAGATAAATACAATTTATTACGTGCACTGAAATAAATCTGTTGTACTAACACTGATCATAAAGTTGATAGCAACAGAAATGTGACCATTCATCTTGATACATTTATATATATATATATATATATATATATATACATATATATATATATATATATATATATATATATATATATATATATATATATATATATATATATTAGGGGTGTAACGGTACGCTAAAATCACATTTCGGTTCGGTTCAATTACAAGGAGGGCTCGGTTCGGTTTATTTTCGGTTTATTTTCGGTACAAAAAAAAAAGACAAAATAAAGACTTACAAAATGTTTATTTTGAAAATATGCCAAAAATATGTTTGTATTGTATTGTAGTAATAAATAAAAGTGACCCATTTGGATGATATTTTAAATAAACAGCACTCTACAATAAATAAATTATATTAAAAATAATAAAAATCTTAATAAATACAATAACAGTCAGAACCAGAACAATAAGCAGCAACAGACTGTTTACAATCTAACTAATCAAGTTTTTGTCCAGTAGCAGCAGTGTGGCTGTATTTGTCCTCATTACTCACAACCTCTTCTTGGTGGGACAGGTCCTGGAACAGTTCAGAGTTCAGTTCAGTCATCACACACTTCTTAGCTGCAGCAGGTGATCTCTGGTGGATTTCCCTGAAGTGGAAGAGACATGCTACCTCTGTAACTGGAAATACTGGAAATAAAACAGAGGTAAAAAAAATAAGTTAATAAGATTATGATTTTAAATAATAATAAATTATAAATAATAATTATAATAAAAGAACAATACCTCTTGAACGGTTGAATCTCCCACTCATCATCAGGGCAGGGCTTAAATCAGCTCCAGGACTTGTTCACAATCAGTTTTAGTTTTTTCATAAAGAGCTGAACTTTTTGACTTAAGTGTTGACGTGATGGATGTCTCATAGCAAGGATCAACTGCGCATAAAAAACATTCAGACTTAGATTCAGATCTTTAAAAACTCATACAGTTTGTGTTATTGCTCTGGACCGCTCTGATTACCTGATAAAAGTTGTTTAAATGCAGCTGCTTTTAGCTGTGTTTCTGCAACAGCTGCTGTTTCTGTTCACATTCCGATGACGTAGTTTCCAGCGCGTTCACGTTAGACGTGTTGCTGCTGCAGAGAGCTGCGTCACGCAGCTGCTGCAGAGTCTTCATGAAACAATGTCCACAAACACAGCTTTGAACGTGCGCTCGTCTTAACAAGAAAGCCATAACGTTCCCAAACAGGAGACCGGAGCGAGCAGCTAATGGCTAATAATGCTGCGCGTGCTGCGCGATAATAGCTCCGTGCTGAAACGCGCCCAGGAAATTTTGTTCCGCGGCGCATATATTAACGTTCAATGAGTGAAAAAATAACCGAAACGGTACACAAGTGGACCGAACCGAACGTGCTGTACCGAAACGGTTCGGTACACCCACTACAACCGTTACATGCCAAATATATATATCCATGTATATATATATCCTTGTAGCCTCACTCTTCCACCAACCACCCTCTCATTCACACACATGTACTCTGTCTTACTATGGCTGACTGTCATTTTTCTTCTTTCATGTGAATACCTCCAACTCTCCTAGTTCTCTTCCACCTGTCCCCTGTTCTCACCACAGATCACATAATCTGCAAACATCATATTCTGTGGGGATTTCTTCATGACCTCATCTGTTAGTCGGTCCATCAACAAGAAAGGGCTCAGAGCCGATCCTTGATGCAATCCAACCTCCACCTTGAAGCTATCTGTCACTCCTACAGCACATCTCACCACTGTCCTGCTGTCTTCATACATGTCCTGTACCAGTCTAACATACTTTTCTGCCACTCCAGATTTCCTCATGCAATACCACACCTCCTCTCTTGGCACCCTGTCATATGCTTTTTCTAAATCCACAAACACACAATGGAGTTCTTTCTGACCCTCTCTGTACTTCTCTATCAACATCCTCAAAGCAAAGATGGCATCTGTGGTGCTCTTTCTTGGCATGAAACCATACTGCTGCTCACAGATAGTCACCTCTTGTCTAAGCCTTCCTTCCACAACTCTCCCAGATCTTCATCGTGTGACTCATCAACTTAATTCCCCTGTAGTTGCTACAACTCTGTACATCACCCTTGTTCTTAAAAATGGGAACCAGCACACTTCTTCTCCATTCTTCAGGCATTTTCTCACCCTCAAATATTCCATTAAATATTTGAGTCAAAAACCTCACTGCCATCTCTCCAAGACATTTCCAAACCTCCACTGGTATGTCATCAGGTCCTACTGCCTTCCCCTTCTTCATTCTTTTCAGAGCTTTCCGGACTTCACCCTCACTAATCTTTCCCACTTCCTGGTCCACAGTTTCTATGACCTCTGCTTTTCTTTCGCTTTCATTCTCTTCATTCATTAGCTCCTCAAAGTACTCCTTCTATTTTCCAGTCGCACTCTCCTCACTTGTTAGAACATTACCATTCCCATCTTTACCAAGCTTAACCTGCTGCACATCTTTTCCAGCCTGATCCCTCTTTCTTGCCAATCGGTACAAGTCCAATCTCGCCCTCTTTAATGTCCAGTCTCCCATACAACTCATTGTACGCCCTCTGCTTTGCCTTAGCTACTTTCCTCTTTGCTCTATGTCACATCTCCTTACTTTGTATATTCCTGTCTCCTCTCTTCAGTTCTCTCAAAGCCATATTTCTTCAAAGTCAAAGTCAAAGTCAACTTTATTGTCAGAACTGCAATATGTACAGGACATACACAGGATTGAAATTGCATTTCTCTCTCAGTCCCTCGGTGCAACAGTAACCATTTAAACACTAAACAATTAATAAACAAGCATAAAATGAAATAATAAAAGTTTAGTACTGTCCTGAGTTTTTTGCATAGTAGTTTTTCATAGTAGTAAAAAAGTATAAAAAGTTTCACCAACACCAAAACATCAACATTTAATAAACATAATCATAAAATGAAATAGAGTGTAATACTGTCCTGAGTTTTTTCATAGTAGTTTTCCATATTAGTATTAAATCATTCTTCTTGGTTAATCTCTTTTCTTTGAATGGCGTCCTGCACTTCACTATTCCACCACCAGGTTTCCTTATCATCCATTCTCTGTCCAGATGACACACCAAGTACCTTCCTACCTGTCTCTCTAATTAATGTTGCTGTAGTAGCCCAGTCACTTGGAAGCTGTATCTCTTTCTTACCACCCAGAGCCTTTAACAGCTCGTCTCTGAATTTCTCCCAACATTCTTCCTTCTTTACCTTCCACCATTTGGTCTTCTTCTCTTATTTTACTCTTGTTCTTTTCTACACAAAAACAGTCATTCTACACACAACCATCCGAGCTTATTTCTGTTTTAGATAAAAACTTATAAAAAATGTATTAGTTTCTTAACATTTGTGCAGAAAGATTATCATTTGTTTTCTTTAAGAAAGTTATGTAAAAATAGCATGCAAATTGTCAATTTGATTTCCATTGCTTATTTTTGTGTCTCGCCAGCACATTACTCTTTGCTCATGATTTCATCATTCCAATACATGTCAGACATAAACTGTCTGTTGGGCATATCACGCTCAAACAATGGAAAAAGGTGATTTAAATGTCTATTTATTGACATTAACAGCAATCAGAAGGAAACATTTGTACAAAAGATCACATGATTTGAGGTTACTCTGTTAACTGATTTGATATGAATTATGGCCACTGTACAACACTACTTGCAAGTCTGTGTGTAAATGTTTTACATACTGACAATGTGAAAAAAAAACTATACAGTTTTTTAATAATCATTGTGTTTATGGATAATGTGTTAATTTTAGTGATTTTTTTTATTTTTGTGTATAAGTTAGCTGTAAATACTGTGTAAATGGAAAGGTACTGTAAAGAAAATAAGATGTGAATAATTCTCACTAGCACAGTTCCATAGGATCTGAGTGTCATAAGATTATTAGGAAAAAAGCAACATTTCTATTATTTTTACTATTTCTTTATTTTTGTATTCTTGCCTTAACCATCTATCATAGTTTGTCTTTTCACTTTTAGGATTTGATTTGTGTGTGTCTCAGATTAATGTCCTTCACTAAAACTCAACATTAAAAATGAGCGAAAAACAATTTTTTTTAAATATTTGCCTGCTGAGAACAAGCTGGGAAGGACTATTCAATGCGTTAACTAGAGTCTTTTTTGTTGTTGTATATTTATATTTACTAATGATTTTGTATGATCTGAACCACAAAATGAAACAATACACATGTAATGTAATATTGAAAACAAAAAAAAATGTTTGTTTTTTGTGTATGTCTATGCCAAAAAATCATTGTCTTACTCCATTTTTTAAAGACAAAAAGAAAGCAATTCAAGCTCTAGCTGCTGACATGTTTTTTTTTTTTTTTCTGTACTGAACTCTGTTAATTTTACAAATTAGAGTGGCCAATTTACTTTCACTCAACGGGTTAATTGTCATTTGAAGACTGTGTTGTGATAAGAGTTTGATGTAAGCAAATATTTCAGTTAATAAATCTTTCAGTTTATCACTTTACTTGCTCTTAGTGGGAGGATGAGGATGATGATGATGATGATTGGGACAAGGGCAGAAATTCCACCTCATTATTAATGGAAGGGGGTCAGTAAAAAGGAATTTTTTAAGAGCAGTTTTTGGGTGTCCCTTACAATAGAGTGAAATGTACTGTTGTAAAACAAAATGAAAATTAAACATTCATTACTGTGTTCACCACAATGCACATAAACTTAAGGGGTCACCAACATGGTGCCCGCGGGCACCCGGGTGCCCCCAAGGACCATTTGAGGTGCCCCGGACCTGTTATAAAAATAGCACAACTCACTACTAAGCTGCATTTAAAATTTTCAGTTGTTATTCTTTTTTTGTATTTATATATATTTTAAAATGTCTATCTTAAAAATGTGTTCTTAAAAATATGTTTATTATACATTTTTTTCAATTTATGCTTTGTTATTTCCGAAGAGTTTATCAAACTGGTGCCCTTTGTATGACTTTGTACCCACGAAGTAGCTCTCAGTTTCGAAAAAGTTGGTGACCCCTAAACTAAACTAATCAGAGCACTGACTGAACGTCTTCTTCACACACCCCTGTGCAAACATTTTGTCTCTTGAAGGGACTTGAATCACTTCCTGGTCACACAGTCGTGTGTCTTATGCCAAAAGTTTTATTTTTTTTTATTTTTATTTTTTTTTTACTAAAATATACATTTAGATGGTAAGAACAGGTTGCCAAACATCTGACATGCATCCATACATGACAATAAAGTCTAAAATGAAAAATGTATCAAAATCACAGAGAGACATAGGCAATGGGCCGATGTTGTCATGTAAATGTGTAAACAAAAATTCTGACTGACGTCATTAGGATTTTTTAATGTTTTCACTCTGCAGGGTGAATAATGCTGAGAAGCTGTCGATGTACATCAAAAATGGTTCATTCTAAATATTGTTTTTGATAATGATGAAGACAGTTTATTTTTTATTTAAATTACTTTCTGTGGTCATTGAATAATTGTCACTGATCTCAAATTCAAGTTGTGTTTATTTGTTATATGCAAGTTAACACATGTCAACAGTATAATAAAATGCTCATGATGAGAAGAACCGATTTGACTCGCAAAAAACTAAAATAAAATTACAAACAAGAAATACAATGCATTCAATAAGGGCACAAAAATAAAGCACAAAAAAATGAAAACGTAATTATAATATTTACAAGGTTCTAAAAAGAAAATAATAAACAACAACCTGGTAGACTACAACTGTGCAGCAGGAAGTATGTATACACTAAGTGCTAATAACATAAAACATTACATCAAACAGCAGCATGAACATGAGTCTGTGAACAGATGAGCACGAATGAACACAGCAACACGAAACAGATCAGCAGCAACATGAAACAGATCAGCAGCAACATGAAACAGATCAGCAGCAACATGAAACAGATCAGCAGCAACATGAAACAGATCAGCAGCAACATGAAACAGATCAGCAGCAACATGAAACAGATCAGCAGCAACATGAAACAGATCAGCAGCAACATGAAACAGATCAGCAGCAACATGAAACAGATCAGCAGCAACATGAAACAGATCAGCAGCAACATGAAACAGATCAGCAGCAACATGAAACAGATCAGCAGCAACATGAAACAGATCAGCAGCAACATGAAACAGATCAGCAGCAACATGAAACAGATCAGCAGCAACATGAAACAGATCAGCAGCAACATGAAACAGATCAGCAGCAACATGAAACAGATCAGCAGCAACATGAAACAGATCAGCAGCAACATGAAACAGATCAGCAGCAACATGAAACAGATCAGCAGCAACATGAAACAGATCAGCAGCAACATGAAACAGATCAGCAGCAACATGAAACAGATCAGCAGCAACATGAAACAGATCAGCAGCAACATGAAACAGATCAGCAGCAACATGAAACAGATCAGCAGCAACATGAAACAGATCAGCAGCAACATGAAACAGATCAGCAGCAACATGAAACAGATCAGCAGCAACATGAAACAGATCAGCAGCAACATGAAACAGATCAGCAGCAACATGAAACAGATCAGCAGCAACATGAAACAGATCAGCAGCAACATGAAACAGATCAGCAGCAACATGAAACAGATCAGCAGCAACATGAAACAGATCAGCAGCAACATGAAACAGATCAGCAGCAACATGAAACAGATCAGCAGCAACATGAAACAGATCAGCAGCAACATGAAACAGATCAGCAGCAACATGAAACAGATCAGCAGCAACATGAAACAGATCAGCAGCAACATGAAACAGATCAGCAGCAACATGAAACAGATCAGCAGCAACATGAAACAGATCAGCAGCAACATGAAACAGATCAGCAGCAACATGAAACAGATCAGCAGCAACATGAAACAGATCAGCAGCAACATGAAACAGATCAGCAGCAACATGAAACAGATCAGCAGCAACATGAAACAGATCAGCAGCAACATGAAACAGATCAGCAGCAACATGAAACAGATCAGCAGCAACATGAAACAGATCAGCAGCAACATGAAACAGATCAGCAGCAACATGAAACAGATCAGCAGCAACATGAAACAGATCAGCAGCAACATGAAACAGATCAGCAGCAACATGAAACAGATCAGCAGCAACATGAAACAGATCAGCAGCAACATGAAACAGATCAGCAGCAACATGAAACAGATCAGCAGCAACATGAAACAGATCAGCAGCAACATGAAACAGATCAGCAGCAACATGAAACAGATCAGCAGCAACATGAAACAGATCAGCAGCAACATGAAACAGATCAGCAGCAACATGAAACAGATCAGCAGCAACATGAAACAGATCAGCAGCAACATGAAACAGATCAGCAGCAACATGAAACAGATCAGCAGCAACATGAAACAGATCAGCAGCAACATGAAACAGATCAGCAGCAACATGAAACAGATCAGCAGCAACATGAAACAGATCAGCAGCAACATGAAACAGATCAGCAGCAACATGAAACAGATCAGCAGCAACATGAAACAGATCAGCAGCAACATGAAACAGATCAGCAGCAACATGAAACAGATCAGCAGCAACATGAAACAGATCAGCAGCAACATGAAACAGATCAGCAGCAACATGAAACAGATCAGCAGCAACATGAAACAGATCAGCAGCAACATGAAACAGATCAGCAGCAACATGAAACAGATCAGCAGCAACATGAAACAGATCAGCAGCAACATGAAACAGATCAGCAGCAACATGAAACAGATCAGCAGCAACATGAAACAGATCAGCAGCAACATGAAACAGATCAGCAGCAACATGAAACAGATCAGCAGCAACATGAAACAGATCAGCAGCAACATGAAACAGATCAGCAGCAACATGAAACAGATCAGCAGCAACATGAAACAGATCAGCAGCAACATGAAACAGATCAGCAGCAACATGAAACAGATCAGCAGCAACATGAAACAGATCAGCAGCAACATGAAACAGATCAGCAGCAACATGAAACAGATCAGCAGCAACATGAAACAGATCAGCAGCAACATGAAACAGATCAGCAGCAACATGAAACAGATCAGCAGCAACATGAAACAGATCAGCAGCAACATGAAACAGATCAGCAGCAACATGAAACAGATCAGCAGCAACATGAAACAGATCAGCAGCAACATGAAACAGATCAGCAGCAACATGAAACAGATCAGCAGCAACATGAAACAGATCAGCAGCAACATGAAACAGATCAGCAGCAACATGAAACAGATCAGCAGCAACATGAAACAGATCAGCAGCAACATGAAACAGATCAGCAGCAACATGAAACAGATCAGCAGCAACATGAAACAGATCAGCAGCAACATGAAACAGATCAGCAGCAACATGAAACAGATCAGCAGCAACATGAAACAGATCAGCAGCAACATGAAACAGATCAGCAGCAACATGAAACAGATCAGCAGCAACATGAAACAGATCAGCAGCAACATGAAACAGATCAGCAGCAACATGAAACAGATCAGCAGCAACATGAAACAGATCAGCAGCAACATGAAACAGATCAGCAGCAACATGAAACAGATCAGCAGCAACATGAAACAGATCAGCAGCAACATGAAACAGATCAGCAGCAACATGAAACAGATCAGCAGCAACATGAAACAGATCAGCAGCAACATGAAACAGATCAGCAGCAACATGAAACAGATCAGCAGCAACATGAAACAGATCAGCAGCAACATGAAACAGATCAGCAGCAACATGAAACAGATCAGCAGCAACATGAAACAGATCAGCAGCAACATGAAACAGATCAGCAGCAACATGAAACAGATCAGCAGCAACATGAAACAGATCAGCAGCAACATGAAACAGATCAGCAGCAACATGAAACAGATCAGCAGCAACATGAAACAGATCAGCAGCAACATGAAACAGATCAGCAGCAACATGAAACAGATCAGCAGCAACATGAAACAGATCAGCAGCAACATGAAACAGATCAGCAGCAACATGAAACAGATCAGCAGCAACATGAAACAGATCAGCAGCAACATGAAACAGATCAGCAGCAACATGAAACAGATCAGCAGCAACATGAAACAGATCAGCAGCAACATGAAACAGATCAGCAGCAACATGAAACAGATCAGCAGCAACATGAAACAGATCAGTCAGCAACATGAAACAGATCAGCAGCAACATGAAACAGATCAGCAGCAACATGAAACAGATCAGCAGCAACATGAAACAGATCAGCAGCAACATGAAACAGATCAGCAGCAACATGAAACAGATCAGCAGCAACATGAAACAGATCAGCAGCAACATGAAACAGATCAGCAGCAACATGAAACAGATCAGCAGCAACATGAAACAGATCAGCAGCAACATGAAACAGATCAGCAGCAACATGAAACAGATCAGCAGCAACATGAAACAGATCAGCAGCAACATGAAACAGATCAGCAGCAACATGAAACAGATCAGCAGCAACATGAAACAGATCAGCAGCAACATGAAACAGATCAGCAGCAACATGAAACAGATCAGCAGCAACATGAAACAGATCTAACAGCCTCAGGGTAGAAGCTGTTCCTCAGTCTAGTGGTTCTAATCTTAATGTTCCTTTAACCTCCTTCCTGAGGGGAGCGGGGCAAACCCAGTGTGCTGGGTGAGTGGGGTCCTTCATGATGCAGGTGGCCCTTTTTCTGCATCTAAAGGTGTAAATCCACTTAATCCACTCAAAGAAAATTATTCTTCATACACATTGATTTAATGTGGTGTCTGTTTATATCAATTGTGAGCCAGATACCAAAATCAGTATTTGCACCATTTTGGGTGCAAATACTAAAATCCCTTTAGGGGCCATTACAGGTACAGTCCCCTCTTGTCAGTGGTTCTTAACACAGTAGTTAGATATGACAGTTGATCGTTTGCAATCTGTTAATGTCGGA
>JBBPBX010027442.1:22681-37289 GCA_038048925.1 Garcialebias charrua | reverse complement strand
CCTAGGACCTGTCTGCCTTGGGTGACCCTTCTAGGGGCATGAAGCCCCTGACAGCATAGCTCCTAGGATCATTGGGACACTCAAACCCCTCCACCACGGTAAGGTGGCAGCCCAGGGAGGGGTGGCAGCCCAGGGAGGATGGAGAATGACTTCCGTATGGCTTCGAGGCGATTCTGGTCCACCATCCGGCGTCTCAGGGGGGGAAAGAGGTACGAGACCAACACCATTTATGGTGGAGGTGGCGTGCTGCTGACCTCAACTCGGGATGTTGTGAGTCGGTGGGCGGAATACTTCGAAGACCTCCTCAATCCTACTGGCACGTCTTCCACTGAGGAAGCAGAGCCTGGGGACTTTGGGTCGGGTTCTCCGATCTCTGGTGCTGAGGTCGCCGAGGTGGTTAAAAAGCTCCGCGGTGGCAAGGCTCCGGGGGTGGATGAGATTCGCCCGGAGTTCCTTAGGGCTCTGGATGTTGTAGGGTTGTGTTGGCTTACGCGACTCTGCAATATCGCGTGGACATCGGGGGCAGTTCCCTTGGATTGGCAGACTGGGGTGGTGGTTCCCCTATTCAAAAAGGGGGACCGTAGGGTGTGTTCCAACTATAGGGGGATCACACTCTTAAGCCTCCCTGGTAAGGTCTATTCAGGGGTTCTGGAGAGGAGGGTCCGTCGGATAGTCGAACCTCGGATTCAGGAGGAGCAGTGTGGTTTTCGTCCTGGTCGTGGAACACTGGACCAGCTCTACACCCTCAGCAGGGTCCTGGAGGGTGCGTGGGAGTTTGCCCAACCAGTTTACATGTGCTTTGTGGACTTGGAGAAGGCATTCGACCGCGTCCCTCGGGGGGTTCTGTGGGGGGTACTCCGGGAGTATGGGGTACCAGGCCCTTTGATAAGGGCTGTTAGGTCCCTGTACGACCGGTGTCAGAGCTTGGTCCGCATTGCCGGCAGTAAGTCAGGCTCGTTTCCGGTGAGAGTTGGACTCCGCCAAGGTTGCCCTTTGTCACCGATTCTGTTCATAACTTTTATGGACAGAATTTCTAGGCGCAGCCAAGGTGTTGAGAGGATCCGTTTTGGTGACCTTAGAATCGCTTCTCTGTTTTTTGCAGATGATGTGGTCCTACTGGCTTCATCAGTTCGTGATTTACAACTTTCACTGGAGCGGTTTGCAGCCGAGTGTGATGCGGCCGGGATGAGGATCAGTTCCTCCAAATCCGAGGCCATGGTCTTGAGCCGGAAAAGGGTAGCATGCCCTCTCCGGGTCGGGGAGGAGGTCCTGCCCCAAGTGGAGGAGTTTAAGTATCTCGGGATCTTGTTCACGAATGAGGGAAAACTGGAGCGTGAGATCGATAGGCGGATAGGTGCAACGTCCGCAGTGAAGCGGGCGCTGTACCGGTCTGTCGTGGTGAAGAGAGAGCTGAGTCAAAAGGCAAAGCTCTCAATTTACCGATCGATCTACGTTCCCACCCTCATCTATGGTCATGAGCTTTGGGTTATGACCGAAAGAACAAGATCTCGGATACAAGCGGCTGAAATGAGTTTTCTCCGCAGGGTGTCTGGACTCTCCCTTAGAGATAGGGTGAGAAGCTCAGTCATCCGGGAGGGACTCGGAGTAGAGCCGCTGCTTCTCCACATCGAGAGGAGCCAGTTGAGGTGGCTCGGGCATCTGGTTAGGATGCCTCCTGGACGCCTCCCTGGTGAGGTGTTCCGGGCATGTCCCACCGGGAGGAGACCCAGAGGAAGACCCAGGACGCGCTGGAGGGACTATGTTTCTCGGCTGGCCTGGGAACGCCTTGGGATTCCCCCGGAGGAGCTGCTCCAAGTGGCTGGGGAGAGGGAAGTCTGGGCCTCCCTACTTAGGCTGCTACCCCCGCGACCCGACCCCGGATAAGCGGAAGAAGATGGATGGATGGATGGATGGATGGATGGATGGATAATAATAATAATAATAATAATAATATAATCATTTTATTTAAAAGCGCCTTTCAGGACACCCAAGGACACTTAACAAACCAACACAGTGTAATACAGAGCAAACATTATCAGCGACAAATTGAAATATAAAATACATAAAGGATATAAAATGGAAGATAAAAATACATTTAGTAAAGTTAGTGATAAGCTAGTCTAAAGAGATGGGTTTTCAGGGCAGTCTTGAACAGAGAAAGGGAGGTGGTGTTTACTGCACCATATAATAATAATAATAATGTATTTTCCTGTCATCTGCGTATGTTTCCCATACACAGACGAAATTCGTCTCTGCATTTAACCCAACCACCTACCAGGTGGTGCAGTGAGCAGCCCGAAAGCGCCCGGGGAGCTGGAGAAATAGGTGTGCACTCATAGACACCCCAAGGTGGGTAGTGGCCGGGGCGCGAACCCGCGTCCTTCGGGTCCCAAGTCAAAAGCTCTGCCACTAGACCATCTTGGCTCCTATACATGTACAGTACAGTATTACCAAGCACTTAGCCTATCCTAAGACAGTACCCTATATAATTATCAAAAAACACATACATTTGGGCGCCATAATGAAGGGGAAAAAAGAGTTATGGCGTACTTCCTCCGTCCATCGGCCGTATCTATTTGTTTACGACGTAAAACCGTGTTCACAGTACAGTTTTGTTTTGTTTTTGGAATGTCCAGAGGACCAGACTTAGCTTTTTTAGAGAGTACAGTACAGCATTCCTCCTCCGCTACGTTTACCACATAAAACCGGAAACTGCGTAACTCGGCTTTTCAAAATAAATTTTCGATTTAAAAAAAATAAAAATTTAAATGGGAGATACGCCGTAAGCATGAAACGTTGTAACTCGAGACCGTCGTAACCCGAGGACTACCTGTACGTTGAAATATTTTTATTTTATTGTTTCATATTTATTTATTTATTTAAGTCTTGAGTGGTGGGGTGGCGCCCTAACGCCCTCTATTGACCCGCTGCCACTGTTGTGAATCTTAGCAAAATACAGAAATTACATCTCAAAGAATGTATTGTTTGTTTGAAGGTAAGTGATAGATTTTTAAACACGTTTAATCCAAAGCAGATACCTCTTGCTTACACTCTGAAGTCTGACTCAGCAGGGATTAGATTGAGGTTTTAGTTAATCCCACCTATATCTGCCAGTTAAAGAGGGTTTAAGGGGCCATTTGAGCTAAGATTGCTGTTTGTCTCAACACTGCTAAGTGTCTTTGAGTCGAGGGTTGTTTGTCTCCAGCAAGGCAAAAACTGGAATCAATCATAAACATTTGTGAAGGAATTAGCTGTCGTTGGCTGTCGTAATATCTCTTAATTTCAATGTTTGACATCTTCCTGAATTCTACCAAAATTAGTTTTAACAGAACAAACATAAAATACTGCACAATAGGCCTACAGTAATCTAATATTAAAGAAAATGCAACGCTGATCAGAACAACTGCATTATTAGATGTTTAAGGATGAAGAGTTTTTTTTATTATGGTTGGTCACATTTATAGCACCGATATGATCAGCTACTTAATTATCTGGTCAATAGGCAGAAAATTAACTTTTGTGTTAATGTTTTTTTTATAGGCACTTTGCAACCAGTGAGCTAAGGCAAAGCTTAAAGCTGCAAATGTTTCACAAATAATGATAGGAATTAATGCAGGGTTTTGCCAAAAATGTTCACTGTCCTGTAGCATAATCATTATAAATTCATTCCACCTGTAAAAAAATAACACATTAGGGTGAAAGTAAATGGATGCATGGGCTCTGCAAAGAGATTTTAAAAGTTTTGACATTTATGACCACCTTTACAGCTTGCAGAAAGGTGACCTCTTTGACAAAAACCTAAGAGCCACTCGGTTAAAAGTCCAACATGGAGCAAATTCAACACTTGGTCCCAAATGAAGTCTCAGAGATATTTCCTAGAGAAAAAAAATCTGTAGGCAACCTCAGTGAATTTTAATTGAAGACCGCTGATTGAAGATGCTGGTCAGCGACACTTCTTTTGGTGTGTATCTTTTTGGTTCTGGTTTAGTACTGGTTGTAAAACGATGTGCCAGTGTCTAGTGTGCAGTGTTGTGTGTGCCCATCGTCGCTTTGTGTCTTTCACAGCACATCTAATACGTAGCTGCAGGTCATTTTCTGTAAACATGCACGTGACGTGTTGCAAAAGAAGGATTGAAACTACGGGGGGAATCTGGTGCATATTGTGAGCTAATCAAATTCAAAGCTGACTTACCAGTGAGCCAATTTGTTTCTTGGCCAGAGGCACTTCCTTTCCCATGTAGACCTGCTGATTTGTGTGTGTGTGTTTGTGGTGTATGATACTTACGGAGGGTGTGTGTGTGTTTTCTTTTGGGTCGCTGAGGGAAAAGATTGAAACTCCTAACAGAATTAAAGCTTCAGACTGAAACGTGATGAGCTGTAAACTGTACTGAAGGGTTTATTTTTCAGCTGTACCATCACCTTGGCTCTGCCCGTGTGTGTGTGTGTGTGTTGTACCTAATGGCCACAGTTTGTTGTTGAAGCTGACAGGTGTTGAAGGACCAGTGACCTTCAGCCTCAATTTATACTAACTCTAGCAAACACAATTACAAGGGGAAACACACACACACACAAAATGACACATAAAAATTCTGAACACCTTTCTGTTTGATCTGGTGTTTTTCGCAATTATTGAAGGTTAGGGGGAGGAGGGGTGTGTTTAGATCACCACTCTTTGCCTCCCTCTTCGTCGTAAAGCTGATTAGATGCAGCAGCTTTTGTCGCCCGT
Source organism: Garcialebias charrua (assembly GCA_038048925.1). Classification (NCBI taxonomy): domain Eukaryota; kingdom Metazoa; phylum Chordata; class Actinopteri; order Cyprinodontiformes; family Rivulidae; genus Garcialebias; species Garcialebias charrua. The sequence goes on along the minus strand of JBBPBX010027442.1, from coordinate 32,563 downwards.
TGTGTTTTTTGGCCCCATTTGGTCCTCCTAGTGGAAAAAGTGCCGAACTAAGAGCGTCTGGTAATGAGATCAAGAGGCTTTTTCCAATTCTGCTGAGTTCGGTGTTTCAGTTAAGTGTCGCCTCGGGGTTTCAGTAAACATGCACAAACGCCTACCGCAGCAGAGGGGTTGAGTGATAATAAGTGATGTGTGAGTATAAAAGTGATTGGTCGTGTCACGCTGACCAAAAGTGATGGCACTGTGCAAACACTGACGACAGTGACAGTGAGGAGTGATTGGATATTGTACACAAAGATTGTTAGTTAATAAACCTTTTAAACACAAACCAGTCAAAAAAAGTTAGATTTCTAATAAACAAAGCAAGAATATCAATTTAGGTTTAGGTTTTAGGTAAAAATGAAATTGGATGGCGCAGTGAGGTGCTTGGTTCGGCCCTGCCTGGGTCACTCACAGCACCAGCAGGGCGCCAAGAAGACAATCAAACTTGACTATCTAGAAAGTAAAAGTCGTAACAAGGTTTCCGTAGGTGAATCTGTGTAAGGATCATTACCGGGAGAAGCCAGGTCTGGCCACCCGACCTCCTGCCTACCCACTGCCTGCCCCCCGGCCTCGGTGGTGGTCCACCCACAAGTTCTGTCACGATAATCAAATTTTGCTGGGTGACTGTCTGCAGAAATTTTCGCGATAAACGATAATATTGTTTGAAATTTGCAATAATTAGTAATTATTGTCAAATTTAAGAAGAAATTTTTAATTTGTTTTGTATGTAGTACCCTTTTTCGACCACCGGATGGCAGTATAAGACTGTTTGAACCGAAGGAGGGATAGTGAGGGTGCAAGCAGTGTGTGTTTTTAAGAAAAATGGGAGGGAGGCCCCTTGACGTGACATGGGCTGTCTCTCTTCGGTGCTCAAAATAGCAGAAGCTAGGTGTGGTTTGAGCTCTTTAGCATAGCATTTTTTCCCACACAAAGCTTTTAATAAAAACTCAGTCAACAAGTTCTCAGCTTCTTTTTGCAGCGAAAAGCTTTTTGCACAAAGGCACGGGTTTCAAACATGAATTTTGGAGATTTGACAAGACGGAGGTTTTTCCCGAGTTCAGCCTGTTAGCTTAGCTCGTAGGTTGGCTTCTCAGCTTAGCTGCTTTTAATGATTCAAAAACACAATTTTGGACGGTTAAAATGTATTTTCAAGAGAAAAGATAAAGGGAGGGGTCAATGAAGAGCACCGGACTTGAGCTTTTTGTCATCCAGTGGCTTCAGAACGAGAGAGACACGAGGAAATGATGAAGCCAATAAATGAAAATGAGATTGATAATTTTCATTTATCATGCAAGTAATTGATTTATTGTTTATTGCAACAGGGCTACTGCCCACGTTCGTGGCGGGCCCTCCAGGGCCGACCAGGCTCCATCAACGCACGCTCCTATTGGGGCCGTGACGGCAGGGCCCCTTCGCCCAGTCCCGCTCCCACTGCAGCCAATTTTTTTAATTAAAAAATAAAATCACTTCAATGCCACTTTGATTGGTGATACCTGGCTTATCTGCGTTGCTGATTATCCATGCTGCTGATCTCATGCTGCTGATTATTTCATGCTGCTGGATTCATTGTACCCATCTGCTAACCACAGACTCATGTTCGGGCTGGTGTTTTTAATACTGTATTTTTTTTTTTACATTATTAGTGTTTTGTCATATATCTTAGATATTTTAGCGTACTGTTTAACATACAGGTACATCTTAGATTTTTGCTATTGTTGTGTGTAACCCAGACCCTGTGTACATAATTTTGTTCCACCTCATGTACAACATGAGAATGACAATAAACCTACTTGAGCTTGAAAAGCATGATTGTTTTCAAAGTTACAAAGCATTTCATCAGGACAGGCTATAAAGCATCCTTATTTGAGTATTATTCTAACACTAGGCTCTTTACTGTTGTTTACTACTCTCCGTGGACAGCCTGAATCATTATCATCCCTCCTAAAGAAAATCTTAACAGCAGGTTTAGAGATTCATTGAGTCAGAGACATTAACATTAGCAAAGTTGGTCAAAGCTTCTCTCCTACTGTTGTTCCAAATTGCAGCTAAAATGACAGGTTTTGAGAGTTGTCAAGTTGTACTTTCAGAACCAGAGGCTGCACATTAAGGACATCGGACTCTGAATTTCTCTTTGCCATTATCGCAGAAATTTCTGGTTAATTTTATTTATTAACCTTTATTCAAGCAGGCAAATCCTACTGAGATTGCAGATCTCTTTTGCAAAGGAGCTTGCCTCACATGCATGTTTTGGAATGTGGCAGGAAACTGGAGTACTTGGAGAAAAATCACACAAACACAAAGAGAACGCGCAAACTCCACACACAAACCGGGGCTTGAACCTAGGACCTTCTTTTGGTGATTTTGTGTTGGGAATGACTGTCAACTACTACCACACCAAATTATCACTATCTGTGGAAATTCTCTGAGGTCTGGCCACTAACTTTTGTGTAGATGAAAGTTGATTAGGTGTGGCAGCCATTTAAAAATGTGTTTACTACAAAAGTTAACTGCTTTAAATATAAAGTTTATCAAAATCCTTTTTGTGATTAAATATTTTGCTAACAGACAAACAAGCTTAGCTCCAACAGTTATTACTGTACCAAGGTTTTAAGCATGGATGTTACATAACAATTTATCAAGGGAAAGGTTCTTTATTGTCATTTGCATCACATGTAGTACATGTGGTGGAACAAAATTGTGTACACAAGGTCCCAGTTACATCCAACAAAAGTATAAATTGTAAAAGAAAAACAGTAAAATAAGATACAAACTAAGAAATGCGCTAAACTAAGAATACACTAAACACAGTGCAAAAACAATAGTACGCTGAACAACAGCAGCACGAACATGAGTCTGTGTGAGCAGGTGAGAACGAATGAATACAGCAGCATGAAATAATCAGCAGCATGAGATCAGCAGCACATGTTAGCAATCAAAGTGGCATTACAGTGATTTTTTATGTGGAAATTGCCGAGATTTTGTCTCTTTTTTCTTTTTGTCTGTTAAGAATTCTGTTGACTACAAAAGTTAAACAGTTGTAGATATACGTCCAATAATTACTTTCATTCATCAAAATATTTTGCTAGCAGTGCAAAGAAACACTCACGGAGATGCAGGTAAAAGCATTATGACCCCTCGTATATAAATTATAATCAATAACTAATTCAGATCTAAATTCTGTCACATTTAACAGATGGGGAAATATCACTTTGCTAAAGATGCTCTGAATATTTGTGTGTGATTCTAACAGTGTGTGTCTGGCTCAGTGACCTTTAACGGGACATGAGGAACCATTATTATCGTTATTACCTGTTCAGGGTCGCACAGACCTGGACTCTATTCCGGCTGACATTGAGCGAGACGTGATGTCCATCAAAGAGGCAGAACAGAGTGACATCCAATCACAGCCAGTTTGGATTTAACAGCACACCTGATGTGCTATTCTGTGTACTGGTAAAAGAAACTGGAACACCCACAGAGAGCTGTGGACTCATAGAGAATCCACACAGATGAGCTTTTTTCCAGGTGCATATCCACGCTGGGTATAACCATCATCAGTGCACAAGCAGGCTGCTTCACATTACTGTACATCCAGAAATGCAGCAAATTTACAAAATGAATGAAAACAAACAAGTTGTGTTTGTCCCTTGTTCTGAGTAGTTTCCATATGCAACCTACGACTTGCAGTATGTTGTGTTTTCTCCTGACATTTATGCATTGTACAGCATGAAAGGGTTAAAGTGCTTTATGGTTGTAAATAAAGAAGATGGTATTTGCATTAAGTATTGATCCATAACATTTGAATTAACTTTTCATGCTTTGCTTTTTTAAACATGTTACATTTCAGTTGTTTTCGACTTTTTAAAGACATTTACATCTAAGCAGCACTTATGACTTTGATAATGTGTTAAAAGTCAGGATATGTTAATAACATTAATTCCTGTTTGAAATAAACCTGGCACAAGTCCCAACAGAGTTGTGTTCATTTTTTGAACACAGTTACCTTTATTTATTGTTTTGTAGTCTCATTATTCATAAAAAAGCTCCTTAAAAGCTTTAACGTAATAATTTTCATTCAGATAGCTTGGGGAGTTTTGATATTTCTAAATTTTGTGAAGCTTGGGGGACAATTTCAAATTTGCAGCATTTACAGGAATGGAAATGTATATTTTTCCCCTTTTCTTTTGGATGCTCCATGCTTCTGGAAACACCACAGCAAGCTAACTCAAATGAAGTTTTGGCAATTGCTTTTACACCTGGTGCCCCACTTAGCACAAAAACTGACCGGCAGGGTCCCACAGTCCACATATGTGCTGCCATCTAGGTCGCCCAGCGTGATTAGGGGCCTTGCTCAAGGGTCCAGCGTGGAGCAACTTAGGGTGGAGGCAGATGTGGGTTCTTCACAATTCCCCACTGACATTTGCATGTTAAGGGGATTTGAACGAGTGACCTCACAGGTCCACACCTACACTAACGTCTGCACCACCTCTCTCCATAAGAGTAGAAATTATTGATTTTATTAAATGTAAAACACAACATCTTGTCAGTTTTAAATATTGGATAAATTAATGTGATGTTGTTTGTCACATGCAGGTTAACATAAGGTCAGCGATGCAATGAAATGTTCAGGATGAGAAGATTTGAGAGTTGACTCTCTAAAAAAATTAAAAAAATAAAAATACTAAAGCATGCAATAAAAGTACAAAATAAAGCACCACAAAGTGAAAAATAAATATAATATTTTCATGGTCCAAAAGAATTATGGTAAACGGCAACATGGTAGAATATAACAGTGCAAGTAGGATGAATTGTAAGTACAGTATTTCACAGGTAGTAATATAAACTTTAAATGCACATGATATACATGGTGTAGTGGTTAGGGCGTTTGACTTGGGACCCGAAGGACGCGGGTTCGCGTCCCGGCCACTACACATCTTGGGGTGTCTATGAGTGCACACCTATTTCTCCAGCTCCCCGAGCGCCTTCTATGGCTGCTCACTGCACCACCTGGTAGGTGGTTGGGTTAAATGCAGAGACGAATTTCGTCTGTGTATGGGAAACATACGCAGATGACAAGATTAGACAATTATTATTATTATTATATATTGCACATTTACATAAATTACACACACAGGTTATTGCACAGGTAGTGAGCAACATTGACATTAATGGAATTATGATGGTAAGATAGTGACATACGTGATGCAGCCACATAGTGCAGCACCAATAAACATGCTGGGTGTTACAGATGTGGCTTAGTGCAATGTTATTGTCAATTGTTCAGTAATCTGACAGCTTGTAGGTAATAACTGTTTTTTAGTCTTTTGTTGCATGATTCCTGTACCGTCTGCCTGAGGGTAGTAGATGGAAGAGTCCTTGTGCTGGGTGGGTGTGGTCCTTAATGATGCTGCATGCTTTACGCGGCCGTGGTGTAGTGGTAATGGCAGTCGTCCCCCGATCGGAAGGTTGAAGGTTCGAATCCCAAGTTCCCACACCATGTGTCGTTGTGTCCCTGGGCAAGACACTTACCCCCGAGTTGCTCCCGGTAGGACTGGCTGGCGCCTTGCATGGCAGACTACCGCTACCGGTGAATGAATGTGTGTATTAATGGGTGGATGGCTGGTATTCTAAAGCGCTTTGGGGCCCCTCATACGGGTTGAAAGGCGCTACCCAAGGACCATTTGAGGTACCAGCGGACCTGTTCTAAAAATAGCACAACTCACTACTAAGGTGCATTTAAATTTTCATTTTATTCAGTTGTTATTCTTTTTTTGTATTTATATATATTTTAAAATGTCTATCTTAAAAATATGTTCTTAAAAATATGTTTATTATACATTTTTTTCAATTTACGCTTTGTTATTTCCGAAGAGTTTATCAAACTGGTGCCCTTTGTATGACTCCGTACCCACGAAGTAGCTTTCAGTTTCAAAAAGGTTGGTGACCCCTGCGCTATATAAATAAGCTCCATTTACCATTTACGCAGACACCGGCTGTGGTAGATGTTCTGGACGGTGTAGAGACCGCTACCGCTAACTACTACAAAACTAATAACTACATTCAATTTCTGCAGTCCAGCAAGACTAAACTGCAGTATTTCTTGTAACCATTTAAGGCAGCAACCTGAGCAGTATTTTTTTTTAATGAAGTTTAAAAAATGGAATGAAACTTCCTCCCGTGATGAGTTTAGTCCTTCAGACTGTCAACCTGCAGTCAGTGCTCAGGGACGACTTTTCCCTCAGGTCCACCTCATGAGAAGCGGAGAGCTGACCTTAATCTCAATTTGGGGTTTTCTGCTAGGCTGTGAATCAAATCAACCCTGTCCCCGTGCGAGTGTGTGTGCATGTTGGGTGTGTGAAAGCGAGAGTGTGTCTATGAGCGAAGAGGGCAACGCCATATGGCCAGACTGATCATTAGGGAGACTGCCGGAGGCAAAAAACCACTGTAGCTACTCCCCTTACACACATTTACACAAACTTCCATTTACACACATGCACTGAGCCGCTCGCTGAGTGTCACTACAGATTGTGCTTAAAAGCTGTGACGGACCAGTGCACTTAGCGTCTCCTCACACACACACACACGAGCACACACACTCTCCAGTGTCGTAATGAAAGTCCTCCATGTCTCCGCAGATGGTGTTTGTCTCCTAAAGTCTCCTTGGTGCCAGTAAACAGAGAGCAAGCTGGACCCAGGCAGACCTGCCTCTGGGCTATGAACATGCATCTACGTGTGTGTGTGTGTGTATAGGTGTATGTGTGTGTTGACCTCCTCCATGTGCATTGGCATTTTTTTCCACTTCATTAGGAAGGAAGAGGAGAGGCCATAGAAGAAATGAAAGATGCTATGAAGGAGAGAATGAGAAGTAAAAATGGATAAAAAGGAAAATCTGAAAGACATAAAATTTAAAAAATACGATATATATACATGTACAGTACTGTATTACCAAGCACTTAGCCTATCCTAACACAGTACCCTACATAATTATCAAAAAACACATATGTTTGGGAGCCATAATGAAGGGCAAAAAGAGTTAATGGCCTACCAGGATGCTGTTGACGCCGTTCTCCTCGGTCCATCCGCCGTACCTGTATTCCATTTTCCGTTTACGACGTAAAACCACGTTCACAGTACAGTATTCCTCCGCTGCTGCACCGCGTACAGTACAATATTTTCCACCGCTGCACCGCGTAAAGTACAATATCTTCCACTGCTGCTTTATGTTTACGACGTAAAACCGGTCCATCCGCCGTATTCCGCATTCCATTTATGACTTAAAACCGTGTTTACAGTACGGTGCAGTGTATTCCTCCGCTGCTACGTTTACGACGTAAAACCGGTCCATCCGCTGTATTCCTGCACCGCGTACAATTCAATACTGTATTCTTCCGCCACTGCGTAACTCGAAATAAGGCTTTTCATAGTAAATGGGAGATGCGTCGTAACCACAAAACTTCGTAACTCGAGACCGTCGTAACCCGAGGACTACCTGTATAGGTTGGAAGACAGCAAGGGAATCATGTAGGCAAAGACATTTGTAGAAAATGGGGGGAAAAAAACAAAAAGTGCAGATGAGAGGAGTTAAAAGAAATGCATGTGAAGTTCATTTTATTTGGCATCTCTATACTGCTTAGGCTAATTAAATAAGTTGCTTCGCCGTATCAATCGCATTCTGCATCACCAATGACGCATCGCGTTTGTTGTGCATCACCGCTGACCATCCGGAAACATGGGCCGGTGTTGTGCCAACAATCGATTGGCTACCAAAATGGTGGACGCAGGAGTGTGCACTGGAGGACTTTAACAAGAATTTAACTACCGGTAGATTAACACTTAAGAACAATTATTTGTTTGCTCGACATTAGCAAAGGTGTGACTCAGTTTAACTTTTCCTTATTAAATGCTTTTTAATGGTCAAATCAGCTGCATTTCGCCTGGGTGACGTGACAAAATGTATCTGATATGACGTTTGCTCCAGGAGATCCAGAGCGAGACAAAGGTGGCTTGGTATGGCAAGCCAAGTGTCTCATTAATAGCTACTTTTACCTATTAATGGGACACTTGGCTTGCCATAATACTTGAGGGCTCACTAGCGGCTGCAAATGGTAATGTTTCACATTTTTCATGTCAGAATGAATGAAATCATCAGATCTCAGCCAAAAATTAGGTTATAAATACAGCACTTTGTATGTGGGAAAAAAAAACGTATATTAGTCGCTTTGGTGTATAAGTTACAGGACTTGCTAATTTATGCAAAAAGTTGCAACTTATATGCTGGAAAATACGGTACTGTAAATATTTAAAATTGCATCACGTTAACCTTTAAAACAATGTATCAACACTTCAGGCTGAATTATAATTACAACTGAAACATGAGAGTGATGGGTAAATGTTTGAGAGACTCACAGTCAGCAGTAATGTACAAGAGCGCTGTGCAGGAGAGGGAGCGGAGCCTGAAGGCAACGCTGTGAATTTAGCAGTGGATGTATGTTCCTAGCCTCATCTGTGGCCAGCTTGTGAGTGTTGGCGGTGTCCTCTAGGTAACAGAGATGAAGAGCACATCTGGACGGAGCTCAGTACTGTACAGCTCCTTTGTGCTCCTTTGTGTCTGTGGAGGTGGTTCTGGTATCTAATCAGGATGCATGCAGGACGACCCCAAGACAGCACCACAGGAAAGAAAAAAAAAGAGCAGGGAAGGTTTTAAAATCCCATAAGTGTGGATTTATACAGCACATTTTGTGGAGGCTTTAATCTTTAAATAGTCACATTACAGGGAAACAATTTCTCAGAGGGGACAAAATGTCTTGAGGTTAGAGTAAGGAAAGATTGAGGTTATGGTTAGTGTTAACTCTCCAGGAAATTAACTTCAGGCTATAGATTGTCCTCTGAAGTGATGAAGTCAGAGTGTATAACTCTGCGTAAGAGATCGGGGAGGCGAAGAGGAGAGAACGTCTAATGAGCCCCTCTGTGAGAGAAATGTTTTTGTCTGCTCAGATATTTGAAATACAGAATCGGTTTCTGCTGTCCACAAGGGTCATCAGTGTGTGTGTGTGTGTGTGTGTGGAGGGGTGGGGAGTCTTCAACTCTGGTACAATGGTATTGAAAAGGTTCAGTTTCACAATAAAAGCTCTGGCTGGAGTTTTTGTGTTAAAAGTTTGCTTTTACGGTTCTGAAGTGTCTGAACTAACCAAGTTTTTTATCTTGTACGGCCAAAATCTAATGACAAAGTAGAAAACATGATCTTAAATTGATCACGACCCCATTTCATCCTTCCAGGTGCCAATGCTAAGCTGCGTTACCAGATCACCTCAGGAAACACCATGGGAACCTTTGATGTGGAGCCCGAGGTGGGCACCGTCTTTGTGGCTCAGCCTCTCGACTACGAGATGGAGCAGCGGTACGAGCTCCGGCTGGTCGCTTCTGATGGGAAGTGGGAGAACGAGACGCTGGTGGTGGTTCAAGTGGTGAACCGCAATGACGAGGTGCCGGTTTTCAGCCAGACTGAGTATCACGCCTCTGTGATGGAGGAACTCACCCAGCTTCCTGTTTTCATTCTGGAGGTCAGTCAATGAGTTTGTTTGGGACTGATATTAAACTAAAAGCTCCTGAAAGTTTTGTCAGTATGAGTCTTTTTGCACTAGAATGGTATAATAGCTACTACAATGGAGAATGATTACTACAGTTTTATGTTACACACTAAGTCATCAAGTCAATTAAAGTTTATAGAACATTTGTAAAGCAACCCTTGCTGACCAAAGGTTGTATAAGTCTGTACAAAAGTTAAAAGAAAAGCATTGAAGGTGATCTACAATACAAAAAAGTCCATTTAAAACAACATATATA
>JBBPBX010027442.1:6067-16627 GCA_038048925.1 Garcialebias charrua | reverse complement strand
CGGATTAGATTAGCTTCCCCTAATTTTCACAAGACATTTGTGCTTTTGAAATTGTGGACCTAAAAAAATTAATAAGCGTTTTAGAAATTGTGGAACTTATTTTTTAATTAGCGTTGCCCACCACTGGTATTTAATGATTGTTTTCATCGTAACTATAATTATTTTTATGTTAAATGTACATTAACAAGCAGGATCAATGTTAGGGATGTAGGTGACTGGCCGGGGCGCGGCGGGGCCGGGGCCCCATGCTGATGGGATCCCCAGGCAACGGCATCATTTACCTACATGGTAGATCCGAGTCTGTTCTCCGCTCTGCCCCCCTCCAACCCTTCCTCCTCTCTGCTCTTTATGGTGGGGAAAAAGGTAAAACAAGCAGCATAAGAGCTTGTAAATAAGTTTATTGGTTTTTACTGATAGATAATTAGTTATTAGCGGTACTGCATTTTAAATAAAAATAGCACAAATCCGCTTATGAATTATAAAAGTTAGTCAATCCACAAAAACGCTGACAAAAAGTTTAGGTCCACTGTAAGCGGATTAGCGCTTTAGCGCTATCTAGCGTTCATATGCCTACCACTGGAAAAGAGGCTTGCAAGAGATTGCTAGTTTAAAATTATTCTCATTAATTTTCACTCTGATACCTTTACCTACTCCCATCTATTTTTTTTATTCAACCTTTATTTAGGCAGGTTAATCCCATTGAGCCTCAAGGACTATTTGCAAGAGAGACCTGGCTACAAACAAAGAATGATGACAACAGCAACAGTAGATTGTCCTTGGACAATCAACAACAGACAATCATAAAAGAGGCGTATTATAGTATAATATTAATCACTAATGATAAAATTAGGGATAAACCATAAATGCTTGGATGAGTAAGAGGTTGAAATATTTCATAAAACATGACTAAGATTAGAAAAAAGTGTTTTATTGCCAAACATTTAGTATCCATAGACCATACCATACCATACCATACCATACCATTTTATTTATAAAGCACTTTAAACAGGAACAAGTCCACACCAAAGTGCTGGACAAACAAACACGCAACAGGCAACACAGACAATGAAGTACAACACGAAAAACATAAAAACATTGCAGATCATAAATCAAACGATCCAATACAAATCAGCTGGCATTGAAAGCGATGGAGTAGTAGTGAGTTTTTAACCGGGATTTGAAAACCGAGAGGGAGGGGGCCTGTTTGATGAGCAGCGGTAACTCGTTCCAGAGTCTTGGGCCTGCTACAGAGAACGCCCTGTCACCCCTGCGCTTAAGGCGAGTTTCTGGAACTATTAAGAGTACCTGATCCTCTGACCTCAAAGCACGTGGAGGGACATATGGGTGTATCAGATCTGAGAGATAGGCCATGGTTCTAGTTACATGGACCCACATGTGCTCAACAGCTTAGCTATTCATACAAACGTCACACTTTATATCCATGTTTTTACTATGTTTCATACATGTGAAGAACATGTTCAAATTGTCACATTTTCCTGTGAGATTAGGTGACAGATTTAGGTGACAGTGCTGGGGTCAGTGATTGTTGCAGTGTGACCTGGTGCTGGGGTGACTTCCTGTTTCGTGGGGTTGTTCCATGTAGTTGAGACTAGAGACCTCTTATTACAGACTGGAATCCTGCTACTAAATTGTAGGGCATGGCTGTTGACTCCCTGATTCTGGGGTAATAAGATCCAGGGTCATCATTATCAAGTACAAAGGACCTACACCGTGGAAGCTTTTAGGGTCTTCAAACAGCTGCTTTTTGCTCCCAAAAACCACATTCCACTCCCATCCCTTTTGTACAATGTCCCCTCCCCTGCTAATCCTACCCAGTTGGTGTATACGGAAAACCCTGAAGTAAACATCTTGCAGCTGTGAACACGACGGGAAAAAATACAGTTTGGGAAATGCACAATAGCCTCATCTGCATATGGAGTCAACAGATGGTCATTCCAACTAATTTGTTTAAAGAAGTCAATGTATGACTTGTAATGAATAAAATAAATAAGACATTAAACAATATATGCATGCTCATTTGTGTTGTGTTTTTCAAAAGGAAACAACACATCAAATTTATTGTAGGGCTTTTGCAAAACCAGCAGTAGCTGTCATCTTGGGGGTTGATTGTCAGCATGGAAGGTGCACAACAATGTGCAACAAGCCGAGAAAAGAATTGTACTTGCAGGTGGTTATGATGAGTGCTATGGCTATTGTGCCAAGAAGGCTTTGCTTGGCTCTGCAAAAGGTGGGTTTGAAAGAAGATTACTAAAACACTGTTGTTGGCCTCATGGAATTAAAAGCTTGATTGCTGCCATTATCATTGGTGAAGTGCATTTAGAAGCAAAATAATCCTTAAGCAGCCTTATAGAAAAAAGAAAATAAAAGAAACACAGCGTCAAAAATTGCATTACCCAAAATCATTTTTGACAGAAAAAAGTATCAGTTCTTTCATCACAGTGGCAGAGTTTCACAGGGGTCATAATTGTACAATTTCCATTTAAATGAGGTTCACAGATCACTGCGGGAGCACAGAGTTGCTCGTGCTTTGACAGAGTGGCTGAAAAATGGCATCAACAAAGCCACTGAAAAACACTACGGAAGCATAAATATGAGTAAATTCTTAATTTGAGACATGCATCAGGATATAAATATCACTGTGGCATAAGCAAAAGCAGAGTCTAATTCTTTTTTAATGCAACATCACTGTGACACTGAAGCAGCATTTTAATGGGCTTGAACAGAAAACAGTGAATGTGAGGCCAAGGCATTTTGGGCTGCTACAATTTGTTGTGATGTAAACCCGAAGGGGCCAAACCAGATCGTGATCTTTGGGTCAATCAAGCTCTGCTCTCCAGTTTCTTTTCTTTTTGTATTTTTTTTTCTCTCTTCCAGCTGTCTCAAGTAGCGATTACAGGGGTTCCTGTTCCCCTCAGATGGTGGCAGCCTTTACGTGACCTTGTGCTGTATACGAGTCACAAAGAGGGAAGGTCGGAGAGCCCACAGTGGATTAGGTGGACTTGACTTGGACAACGCTGGAAAGGAGCTTATATCCACATAAAAATAATGCATATCAAATGAAATCTGAAGTATAATAACCAAATACAAAAAAATACAAAAAAACATCCTTCTTAAAAGCAAAAGCAGGCGGGCAAACGGAACACTGCAGAACAACTGGACATATATTTTGTGTTACAGGAGAGAGTAAGCAATGCACAGCTACATAAAAAAAAACTGTTTTGCTACAATGTTACCTTCAAATTTTATAGAAGAGCTGCATAAGGGAAAACATTGCATTTTATAGTTCCTAAGTTGCAGAAACGGTGACGCGAATACAAATGCACCAACTTTATTGAGACGTTGTCTTTAAAACACAGGGCAGTTTTGGGACCCATGCAACAACAGTGTCCTCTTGAATTCACTCCACACTATCGCTGCACAGATTTATCACCGAACTTCTCTCCACAGTGTAATTGATGCCATAAATTTACAAAGACTCACAAAGGAATTTACAGGGCTGATCACACCCAGACTATAAAAGAGCTTTCTGGATTCATGAAGCAGTAACTCTGTTACAAATCTAACAACTATTAAATTTGAAAATGACAGTTTCTCATTTGCTGCTTTCAGCAAAACAGTTTGATGGAAAGATTGAAAAAGGAAGGACATGATACAGAAGAGTGCTGGGAAACTGAATGGGCATAATGGTATATTTGGGAGAATGATTATGGAAAAATTATAGGTTATATATGTCATCATTTAGTAATCGTGCTGCGTGCGCAACCATGATGAGATGTGGAATATGCCTTTCTCTTGTCAATATTCTTTTATCAGAAGGCAATAAAGCCATGTTAGTTCAAGTCCCAAATGGCAGCCTCTGCTCTGATATTAAAACCTGTGGGGGGTTTTATCAGAGCCCAGGGCCCAACAAGCAAGTGAGCATAAACCATGGAACCTCGGCGCATTTCTTAGCCACATTACCCTGCACCCACCAACCCAAATTTCATTACAAACTCATTACGGAATGGAGCCCAGCCATGAGAGGACAGCACTGAATCATAAAGCAGCAATTTAGCACCAGATTTGGGAGCACATTTACCTTTATATTAGTCTGTGCTGCACTATAAAACCAGACTCTGGTGTAGACAGTCCCCGTTGACTGTCAGTTCATTTTACTGGCCTGCTGTGTAACTTTTTTATGTTATTTCAATATATAATATACATAATACATAACCTGATGCAAGCATTTAGTTCAAACCATTGGACAAGATCAGCACAGTATTCAATGTCACAAACTTACCATATTTCTTTTTGTTTATAAAATCCATTGCAACATTATTTAGAACAAGTGTGTTTCAATTAATCTGGCTTATGCAGTGAAGGTGCTTAATTACCAGTAGATATTGATAAAGCAAAATATGACCAACACAACATTGATTTGTATTTTTTTACAGTGTTTTGGAAAAGAAGACCTCAATAAGTAGAGGAAGATGTGATGTCAACCAGTCAGCAGCAATTCATTATTTTGAAAAAGCGGGCAGTCTTTGAAACCGCAGGTCATGCCCTCTTTCCATTGTGATATTTGATCAATTGACATGCTTCCTGTGCTTCCTTTGTTTTATTGCAGTCATCAATATTCAGCTCAACAATGGAATATGATGTGATCAATATATTTATGCACTTACCTAGTTGGGACAGGATCCCCCGAAGGAATCATTCGGAAGCAAAAAAAAAAAAGGGAGAAATTATGTTAGTGATCAGGCTGTATGTGACCTAAACAACTGAATGACTTATATAAACATGAATTGATTTGCCACAATTTTTAGCTGAATTGCACACAACAGCAGCAATGATGCTCAGCCAAAAAAATAGTCAAAGCTGATTAGAAGAAATTCACAAAGTTGATTAGTTCTAGTTTAAACGTAAAAGCTACACAGATGTTTATATTCTATATTATCAGACATTGACATCAGTAAGACTTCAATCAAATTAATTCACTGCCACATGACGATTATCGCAAACAGTCAAATCCACAACATCCTTTACACTTGAAACACTGCACACAACTTTATGACTTTTACTTAAAATGCATAATGTAAATTACATTGATATGTTGTTTGTTGAACAAAAAAAAAAAGTCATTTCTTAACTGTTGGACTTGAATAAACAATATGAGGGTCATGTTCTTTTGTGGAAGAGACTAGGTCCAATTCCTCATCAAATACTTGAAAAATACAGTTTATAATAAATATAATTAAAGAAAATGAGCAAATGGGGGAAAAAAGTTTCCAAAAATCCAGCTCTATTCAAATGAATGTGAACGGCAAAACCAAAAAGGCCAATTATTCTTATTAGTGACCACTGTGCACTGTAAAAAGAGCGATTGATCTGCCAACAGATAACAAAAAGATGAACACGACTGCTTTGTTAAATCCAGCAGGGACATATTGACTTACTAGGGATATCATATATCAGCAAAGAACGAAGAAACGATCCTTTTCTTATGTTGGCGACCAATCCCCATTTCCATTTTTATAACCACAAAAAGATCTGTTTAAAAGCCGCTGCCTGTTCTAATGAGATGTCACTTGATTTAGGGTCAGGCAGCTTGACGATTACAGTGTTTCACACAGGCAGCTCTGACAGTCAATAGAAATCAATACAGCCGATGCAATTATTAATACAGTCCCATGCAGTTAGACGTGAATGAGACAGATGACATTAGGGCAGATTGATCTAGAGGAAAATGGATTTCATAAAGCACTCAATGCCTTTATTATTTTGCACACAAAGGATAGGCTGGAGAGGTTTGAAAGGTGCTGGTAGCTGCATTTCGTTGCTTTCTAGTACGCCATCATAACGGGTAATTATGATGTTAAACCTAAACATTGGATCACACACACTTTTAGGTTGTCACGTCACATATTCTTATTACACTGCCAGGATTTTTTATTTTAAATATTTAACAACAATGAAATGACGTGTGCCTTGCGGTCCTTGTCACATTTATAATACCATAAACAGCATGTTTTCTCAAGGCACATTCTTAAAAAAGCAACAGACGTGAATTTGGAATTAACGTCTAAAACAACAACACAACTCATTCTTTACTACAATGAGAGAGAAAATAATCATTAAAACAATGCAGTGGATAATGTGCACTTATTACATTGATGCTGAAGAACAAAGACATGCTCAGTAAGAAGCTTGTGCGTCTCAGGTGTCGGTCTCAAATGAATATTCACCCTGCAGATGAACCCTGCTCCCAACGGGCTTATGGCACTAAATAACACGGCATTAACACCCGTAAACCGAAGCACAGCTTTGTGTGTTTGGCTTGTTTGAGGGGTTTGTGTAAATAACCTCTAACATCGGCTTTAAAACATGGGAGAACAATAAAACTGGATTACTGTGACAAAATCCCTGCTGCTAACTTAATATAAGCGTTATGAATCAAGAGTGTTTGATGTTCATTTCAAAAATATTATTGAGATCATTTTAATGTTTTGGAAGTTTAAATTATGAAGGTGCCAAATGTGAAAATTACCATCCAAATGATTCTGCAAAACTCTTCTAAAGAATAATGTGTGTTAAAAAAAAGAAGATATACAAAGATACGTTTTTAGTATTAGTAAAAAATAAATAAAAAAGGAAAATAAACAGTAATATAAATAAATACATCCATGCAAAATAGGAATTGTAATGTATTTTTGTTAAATTATTACATTAATTCCAAGCATTTATTCTATTCATCCATTATCTTTACCCGCTTCATCCTTTTCGGGTCGCAAGGGTCACTGTTGCCCATGTCCAGCCATCACTGTGCAAAAGGCGGGATACACCGTGGACAGGTCTCCAGTCCATCACAGGGACACATAGAGACAAACGAGACAAACAACCATTCACTCTCTCACTCACACCTAGGAACAATTTAAAGTTACCAATCAGCCTAACATGCATGTTTTTGGTTTGTAGGAGGAAACCAGAGTACCCGGAGAAAACCCACCCATGCATGGAGAGAACATGCAAACTCCACCCAGAAAGGCCCCCAGCCGGGATTTGAACTGGGCTGACCTGCTCACTGAGAGTCAGCTCACAGTTCCAATAACTCGTCTTAAGCGCAGAGGTGACAGAGCCTTCTCTGTAGCAGGACCAAGACTTTGGAACGAGTTACCTCTGCTTTTCAGACAGGTCCCCTCCCTCTCGGTTTTCAAATCCTGTTAACTTTTAACACAAGATGATCTGTGTTTGAACCTGTTTGCTTCACACAGGTTAGTCATTATATTTATGATCTGTGACGTGTTTATGTCTATATTCTGATTTTACTTCATTTTGTATTTTGCTTTATGTGTTGCCTGTTTTTCTGTTTGTACAGCACTTTGGTTGGCCTTGTCACTGTTTTAAGTGCTCTATAAATAAAATGGTATGGTATTATAAATAAAATGGTATGGTATGGTAATATCACATACAAACTAAAAAATACAATTTATGGAACAACATTTAAGTGTGGGGTGTTTATATTGGTTTTCTATCCATTAAAACATGTGTGATAAGGTGGATCAGTCTTAAAGTACATTTCCATTAATCGGGATTTGATTGAGGCACCATTCAAATGAGATGAATTCAAGTCAGCAAAATTATAATCTAAATGATACCACAGCTGTAATTACATATCAGAGGCTCAGCTTGGCAGATTAGACCAAGAAAAAAGCTGAACATAGTTTTTCATTTTAATCACCAGTGTCTGACTGTATGTGGAACAGTACTAATAATACTTTAATTAACATGTTGAGAGTAGCAGAGGGCACCAAAGCTCCCCTCCTTCACCTCAGGCTCATGCTGTTTCCAACACAAATATACGAAATTAACACGCAATCACAGCAGCATTAAACACATTTTAGAAGCTTTCATTTTAGCACCAATCAGGTAATTAAAAAAATGAAAATTCAGACAGAGGTTGATTAGGCACTATTCATACCCAGGCCCTACTAGTCAGGGTTCACGTATAAATATCAGCATAAAGGAAACTTTCATTTCAGATGGCATCTCTACTTTTAACTACACACTGTTTTTAATAATTGCAAATTAAGTAACAGCTTATCTTGTCAACTTATGATGTATGTGCAGTCAGATTTTAAAGCCAGGGTGAATATATTTTTTTCAAGTGTATAAAAATACACAAAGTGTGAACTAATGCACATTCAGCCATGCTGAGTTTTAAAACAGAAGAAGTTGTAATAATTGGCCTGCATTAAGCTCCCGTGGTTTCATTATTGTTGTTCTGGTTATCCTGGTGACAGAACCATGGCACTGCATTTCACTTTCCTCTCCTGCTTCCTCTACAGATATGAGCAGGGCAAGGAACAGCTGGTGCAAAGAGATAAAGTCATGTTCTGAGCGCGTCCATGTTCCAATCTACCTTGCACTGCTCACACAAACGCTGGAAGCACAATTATAGAAGTGTGAGAGGCAGAAAGTAGATTGAATAAAACTGAATTTTCACTATTACCATTCAAATGAATGCAACTGATGAAGTGGTAAGGTTTACATTCACATATTTGTTAAATAACGTATGCCCCATTTGATTTTCATTACAGTGTATCACATGTAGAATAATGCATTAGTCATCTTTTCTCCTCCATCTGAAATGTGGATGGAAACTACAAGAATAAAACGTGGGTGCAAACATAAGCCATCTCCGATAAGCTTTATGAAATTAGCTTTTTCCTTGCTAGGGAAGTGGCCGGTAGCAAAAAGGTGACAAAGAGAATAATTTTCAAAGGTTACGTCCCTCATGTTTATATTTTTGTTTTTATTGCTTTTTCCTTCACAAGTCCTTCTGTGTCCTAAGGTCATGAACAAAGCAGCCCAGAAGAACGACACTTAAATCACATCAAGAAAACATTTTTTATACAATTTTAGTACATGAACTGAAAATTGAGAATGACATAATTTACCAATATCTGTGTAGGCTTTTTTAATATTTTATGATTAGAAGCCATTAGCGATGTGTCCTGCGATCTAATACTCTATCATTACATTTCATTTTTTCATTTATTTATTTATTCATTTTATTAAAAAAAAGAATACACAACAAACATGTTTCTTGTATAAAAAAGAAAATATAAAATGAAAGGTGGCAGAAGAAGAAAATATCTTATTTTGTCTGCCCCTTTTTAGAATAAAAAAAATCATTTCAAACAATAATTATATTTAAGTAATAATGAAAAAAATGAATAACACATCTCAATTTTCAAATTTCGAGATATTACACATTGAACTACTTCATACATATTTCTTCAATAATTCACTCTTTATCATTTTTTTAAATACAAACATTGACATTGCTTTTTTTATATCACACTCTAAGTCATTCCACAATCCAACTCCCTGGACTGAGGTAGACCGTCCCTTCAAACTAGTTCTGTATTGTGTCTTTACAAATACATCAGTTCCCTTTAGGTTGTAACAGCTTGATCTTTTAACAAAATGTCTCTGAATATTTAAGGGTAGTGCATTGTTATGAGCTTTATACATCATCATTAAAATATGGTAATCTACTAAATCATGGAACATCAGTAATTTCAATTGAAAAAATAATATACTAGATGGATGACAGTAATGTTTTCTTGCAATAATCCTTATGGCTCTTTTCTGTAAAATAAAAATAGGTTTTGTAATAGTTTTACATGCTTTTCCCCAAACATTAATGCAATAAATTAAATGTGGAACAATGATGGTGTTATACAACAGATACAACGCTTTGTCATTCAATAGGTCCCTAACCTTATACAGTACAGCAATGGATTTCGAAATTTTCATTTTTACAGAGTCTATATGTTTTTTCCAAGTTATTTTGTCATCAATGACAACACCCAAAAACTTGACCTCACTCACTCTACAGATTTCTCCATCCTCAATTGTAAATTTGACATCTGCAGATTTCTTTTTATTTCCAAATATCATATAATGAGTCTTTTCTAGATTTAATGATAATTTGTTTAGTTTAAACCAAGTCTGTATTTTGACAAACTCTTTCTTCATCAATTCCAACATCTGATTCATATCCTCACCTAAACAAAATAAAGTAGTATCATCTGCAAAGAGGATACATTTGAGGAGTCCAGATACATTAACCAAATCATTAACATATAAAATAAACAACTTAGGTCCTAGTACAGAGCCTTGGGGAACTCCACAGGTGATATTACAATAATCAGATTTTACATCATCAATCTGTACGAACTGCTTCCTATCTTTCAAATAACTATGTACCCACTGCAGCGCTGGTCCTCTAATGCCATACACATTCAGTTTCTCAAGGAGAATGGTGTGATCTATTGTATCGAAAGCCTTTTTTAAATCGACAAATATACTTATACCATATTGTTTGTTATCGACAGCTGTAGTCATTTCTTCCATAAACTCCATGAGAGCCATAGATGTAGACTTCTTTGCTCTAAACCCATACTGACTCTCACTTAAAATATTTTGCCCATCAACAAATTTGTCCAATCTATAAACAAATAATTTTTCTAGAATCTTTGAAAACTGTGGCAA
>JBBPBX010027441.1:5805-24177 GCA_038048925.1 Garcialebias charrua | reverse complement strand
GAGTAATGGCTCAGTTCTGGTCTTGGCTTTTCAAGATAAAATATTCCTTGAAGGAAAATTCCTTCAAGTGGAACTTTTCAGCTCGAGGTCGGATTTCACAGCGAGTTTGCTGTGAAAACCTTGCTGATAGAACAAAGTCAATGGCGTTTGACTGGCGTTCATCCAGCTTTCAGGACAAGAACAGTCGGGTCATCTGGACAGTTTCTTTTTTATAGAGACATTTCGCCCTCTGTCTGGAGGGCTTCATCAGTCTGAGGAGTTCCTGCAAACTGTTACCCCACCAAGCAGTAAACTCCTTAAATGGACCAACCCGTTTGCTGGAGTTAAGATGGTTTCTGGGGGCCGTCTTGTCCCTCGGCTAAAATGTCAACCAAAAGGACAATCAAAAGGAAAAGTAACAAAAAACAAACAGCTAGATTCTAAGGTGATGTCGAAACTAAAAACAGGAACATGTCTGCATTGGTTCTTACCAGGAATTTAACATGTTTAAAATCACTTAGAGAGGTCAAGGTCGAGAGTTTCAGATATTTTGCAAGATATTCCAGGAAACAGGAGACGAGTAGGAGAAGGCCCTTTTGCCTAGTTCAGTCTGCACTGAGGGATCACTGTGTGTACACATTTTAATCAATATTTTATAACCTCAACATATTTGGTATGTTGTCAGACTACTGGCATAATGTGTTTTTAATAGTTTTGTGTGTTGGTGTTAAAATTATTATTTTGGGGGGTACAGCTTCACCTCCATGTTAAGGGACATGGTAGTTCCGTGTCCACTACGATGTTGCCATGAGAAAAAACACCTGTTGAAAAAGTTAAGCAGTCAATCAGAGAGCATCCCCAGGTACCCGACCTTACTTTCTGTAAATTCCGTCAACTGAGGTTTCATACACTGATTTGTCACACAGAAAAACTTGGTTTCACAGAAGAAAAAAAAAACTAAGCACTGTTTGAAATCTATTCCATGTATGCTGACATGTCCATAGAATGATTACCTCAAACTATTAATTGCAACATATATTTTATTTATCATATAAGTAACTTTTCTTTGGAAACCTGAAGGAGGTTGATGCCCCCGAGCTGCTTCTGGGTCAGTGGACAGAAGAGCGACTGATCCTCAGAGCAAACCAACTACGAGAAGCTTCTGACAGACTGGTTTTCTCTACTGGAATGACAAGGAGTCTGATGGGAATCATGAGTTAGGGCCTACATGAATCTCTTCAGTATACAGTTTTTGGTAAGAATTGTTAGTTCAACTCCTGCCAAGGAGTTTATCACAGTTAACGTTATTTTACAGCCCTAAATATCTTGTTGAGCTCTTTACAACTTTTTGGCAAGCTTGTGCCTCGTTTACTGCCAGAGCTGAGAAATAAATTTGATTCAGTACTTTTCACTGTTTGTAAGTTTTCCCAATGCAAACCATGCTACAGTTCTGTATGAGTGATGAACAAACAACTGTTAGCAGATGTACAGCCTTTTTTTCTCTCAATTCAATTCAGTTT
The DNA here is from genome assembly GCA_038048925.1 of Garcialebias charrua. NCBI lineage: Eukaryota > Metazoa > Chordata > Actinopteri > Cyprinodontiformes > Rivulidae > Garcialebias > Garcialebias charrua. The sequence continues at coordinate 22,678 of JBBPBX010027441.1, read as the reverse complement.
ATTCATATAGCGCCAAATCACAAGAGAAGTCGCATTAGTTTGATGTACAGAAACATTTATATACATACAAAAATACAATTAGTAAAAGTTGTATGTCTAAGGAAGCAAGCAGACTCGTTGAATCTTCATTTCATCACAGTCTTCCATCCTGAGCAAGCAGAAAGGAGACAGTGGAAAGGAAAAACTCCCTTTAATAGAAATAAATATCCAGCAGAACCATACTCAGGACAAGCGAGCATATGCTTCAACCGGCTGGGTTTGAGAGAACAGGAAGTAGAAACTGGGGCGGCCGTGGCGTAGTGGTAATGGCAGTCGTCCCCCGATCGGAAGGTTGGAGGTTCAAATCCCGGTTCCCCACACCATGTGTTGTTGTGTCCCTGGGCAAGACACTTAACCCCGAGTTGCTCCTGGTAGGACTGGAAAGCGCCTTGCATGGCAGTCTGCCACTACCGGTGTATAAATGTGTGTATGAATGGGTGGATGGTTGGTATTGTAAAGTGCTTTGGGGCCCCTCATCGGGGGCTGGAAAGCGCTATAGAAATAAGCTCCAAGCTCCAACTAACATAAAATGACAGGTCCAAGTGTACTTTCTATAGGAAGAAAGACAAAAACATGTTAAGATAGGAACAATTACAACCACAAAACAGATAGAACAGAGTAAGACAGCAGAGGAGGGAAGAAATTAGGTCAATTTGTCCTCCAGCAGTCTAAGCCTATAGCAAAACTAAGGGCGAGTCCAGGAAACCCAAGCCAATCCTAACTAAAGGATTTATCAAAAAGGAAAGACTTAATCCCAGTCTTAAAACTGGACAGTGTGTCAGCCTCATGGACGGAAACTGGAAATTGGTTCCACAAGAGAGGAGCCTGAGAACTGAAAGCTTTGCCTATCTGCTTTTGAAATCTTTAGGAACCACACGTAAACCTGCATACTCAAAGCAAAGTGCTCTGTTTGGAAATTATGGAGCAATAAGATAATAATAATAATAATAATAATAATAATAATAATAATAATAATAATAATAATAATAATAATAATAATAATAATAATAATAATAATAATACATTTTATTTGTAGGTGCCTTTCTTGGCACTCAAGGTCACCTTACATCGACAATCATAAAAACAGACACAATATTATATACACAGTAAAAACAAGTAAAATGTATTAAAATAAGACAATGCAGTTGCTATCATAGTGCATAGGCTACTTTAAACAGGTGAGTTTTGAGTTTGACTTTGAAATGTGGCAAATAATTTGTGTCGAATATCAGGTGGACGTGAGTTCCAGAGCTGGGGAGCAGAGCATCTGAATGCTCTGCTCCCCATAGTAACAAGACGAGCAATGGAGCAATGAGCTGGATGGAAGAAGAGGATCTGAGGGTACGAGCAGGTGTAGCAATGTGAATAATGTCTGAAAGGTATGGAGGAGCGAGGTTGTGGACAGCTTTGAATGTAAGGAGGAGTATTTTGTAATTGATGCAATATGGGATGGGAAGCCAATGAAGCTGTTGTAAAACAGGTGTGATGTGATGGATTGAGGGGGGTCCATGTAATGATACGGGCAGCTGAATTTTGGACCAGTTGTAATTTACGAAGGGTTTTCTGAGGTAGGCCAAACAGAAGAGAATTGCAATAATCTAATAATAATAATAATAATTATTATAATAGAATTCAATTTATAACGCACTTTTCATTCATGAAAATCTCAAAGTGCTAAACAAGAGGTGACCAGACTGTGAACCAGAACAGCAATGGAGTGAGGAGTGAGGGAAGGACGGAGACGATTAATGTTTCGAAGATGAAAGTAGGCTGACCAAGTGATATTATTGAAATGGGAGGAGAAGGAGAGGGTGCTATCAAGGATGACACCCAGACTCTTAACCTGACAATCTGTAATATAAGATGGAGCTAGGTTGTTGAGAGCTTTTTAATTCTCTTCAACTAAACCTAAAGCTTCAGCATGTAAAACAAATCTCATTTAGGCTAATGCATGCATTTCATTTAATATATTTTCACTTCTTTTTTTTTTACATAAGGTTGTTTTTAATTCATTTAAACTAATAAAGTTAAAAATGCTGATCTTTAGTTCAAGCTATTTCCTCACAGCAAGAAGGTCACAGGAACATCTCACAGAGCATCATGCGTTTATTGGTACTTCAAATTATCCCTGGATGTGAGTGAGAATGTGAATGGTAGTCTGTCTCTATGTGGTCCTGTGTTGGACCTTACCTGTCCAGGATGTACCAGAGTGACTGTTGAAGATAAGCACCAGCTCTCCTATGACCATCCATCCATCCATTTTCTTCCGCTTATCCGGGGTCGGGTCGCGGGGGTAGCAGCCTAAGTAGGGAGGCCCAGACTTCCCTCTCCCCAGCCACTTGGAGCAGCTCCTCTGGGGGAATCCCAAGGCGTTCCCAGGCCAGCCGAGAAACATAGTCCCTCCAGCGTATCCTGGGTCTTCCTCTGGGTCTCCTCCCGGTGGGACATGCCCGGAACACCTCACCAGGGAGGCGTCCAGGAGGCATCCTAACCAGATGCCCGAGCCACCTCAACTGGCTCCTCTCGATGTGGAGAAGCAGCGGCTCTACTCCGAGTCCCTCCCGGATGACTGAGCTTCTCACCCTATCTCTAAGGGAGAGTCCAGCCACCCTGCGGAGAAAACTCATTTCAGCCGCTTGTATCCGAGATCTTGTTCTTTCGGTCATAACCCAAAGCTCATGACCATAGATGAGGGTGGGAACGTAGATCGATCGGTAAATTGAGAGCTTTGCCTTTTGACTCAGCTCTCTCTTCACCACGACAGACCGGTACAGCGCCCGCTTCACTGCGGACGCTGCACCTATCCGCCTATCGATCTCACGCTCCAGTTTTCCCTCATTCGTGAACAAGATCCCGAGATACTTAAACTCCTCCACTTGGGGCAGGACCTCCTCCCCGACCCGGAGAGGGCACGCTACCCTTTTCCGGCTCAAGACCATGGCCTCGGATTTGGAGGAACTGATCCTCATCCCGGCCGCATCACATTCAGCTGCAAACCGCTCCAGCGAAAGCTGTAGATCACGAGCTGATGAAGCCAATAGGACCACATCATCTGCAAAAAACAGAGAAGCGATTCTAAGGCCACCAAAACGGATCCTCTCAACACCTTGGCTGCGCCTAGAAATTCTGTCCATAAAAGTTATAAACAGAATCGGTGACAAAGGGCAACCTTGGCGGAGTCCAACTCTCACCGGAAACGAGCCTGACTTACTGCCGGCAATGCGGACCAAGCTCTGACACCGGTCGTACAGGGACCTAACAGCCCATATCAATGGGCCTGGTACCCCATACTCCCGGAGTACCCGCCACAGAACCCCCCGAGGGACGCGGTCGAATGCCTTTTCCAAGTCTACAAAGCACATGTAAACTGGTTGGGCAAACTCCCACGCACCCTCCAGGACCCTGTTGAGGGTGTAGAGCTGGTCTAGTGTTCCACGACCAGGACGAAAACCACACTGCTCCTCCTGAATCCGAGGTTCGACTATCCGACGGACCCTCCTCTCCAGAACCCCTGAATAGACCTTACCAGGGAGGCTTAAGAGTGTGATCCCTCTATAGTTGGAACACACCCTACGGTCCCCCTTTTTGAATAGGGGAACCACCACCCCAGTCTGCCAATCCAAGGGAACTGCCCCCGATGTCCACGCGATATTGCAGAGTCGCGTAAGCCAACACAACCCCACAACATCCAGAGCCCTAAGGAACTCAGGACGAATCTCATCCACCCCCGGAGCCTTGCCACCGCGGAGCTTTTTAACCACCTCGGCGACCTCAGCACCAGAGATTGGAGAGCCCGATCCAAAGTCCCCAGGCTCCGCTTCCTCAGTGGAAGACGTGCCAGTAGGATTGAGGAGGTCTTCGAAGTATTCCGCCCACCGACTCACAACATCCCGAGTTGAGGTCAACAGCACGCCATCCCCACCATAAATGGTGTTGGTCGCGTACCGCTTTCCCCCCCTGAGACGCCGGATGGTGGACCAGAATCGCCTCGAAGCCGTACGGAAGTCATTCTCCATGGCCTCTCCGAACTCCTCCCACGCCCGAGTTTTTGCCTCAGCAACCACCCGAGCCGCATGCCGCTTGGACTGCCGGTACCTATCTGCTGCTTCCGGGGTCCCACAGGCCAAAAAGGCCCAATAGGACTCCTTCTTCAGCTTGACAGCATCCCTCACCGCCGGTGTCCACCACCGGGTTCGAGGGTTGCCACCACGACAGGCACCAACAACCTTGCGGCCACAACTCCGATAAGCTGCCTCGACAATAGAGGCGCGAAACATGGCCCACTCGGGCTCAATGTCCCCCGCCTCCCTCGGAACGTGTTCAAAGCTCTCCCGGAGGTGGGAGTTAAAGCTCCGTCTTACGGGAGACTCTGCCAGACGTTCCCAGCAGACCCTCACAATACGTTTGGGTCTGCCAGGTCTGACCGGCATCCTCCCCCACCATCGGAGCCAACTCACCACCAGGTAGTGGTCAGTTGACAGCTCCGCCCCTCTCTTCACCCGAGTGTCCAGGACATGCGGCCGCAGATCAGATGAGACGACAACAAAGTCGATCATTGAACTACGACCTAGGGTGTCCTGGTGCCAAGAGCACATATGGACACCCTTATGCCTGAACATGGTGTTTGTTATGGACAATCCATGACGAGCACAGAAGTCCAACAACAGAACACCACTCGGGTTCAGATCAGGGGGGCCGTTCCTCCCAACCACACCCCTCCAGGTCTCACTGTCATTGCCCACGTGAGCGTTGAAGTCCCCCAGCAGAACAAGGGAGTCCCCAGGAGGCGCACCCTCCAATACCCCCTCCAAGGACTCCAAAAAGGGTGGGTAATCTGCGCTGCCGTTCGGCGCATAGGCACAAACAACAGTCAGAGCCCGTCCCCCCACACGTAGGCGAAGGGAGGCTACCCTCTCGTTCACCGGGGTGAACCCCAACGTACAGGCACCAAGATGGGGGGCAACAAGTATGCCCACTCCTGCTCGGCGCCTCTCACCAGGGGCAACTCCAGAGTGGAAGAGTGTCCAACCCCTCTCAAGGAAACTGGTTCCAGAGCCAGAGCCATGCGTTGAGGTGAGTCCGACTATTTCTAGCCGGAACCTCTCAACCTCACACACTAGCTCAGGCTCCTTCCCCACCAGAGAGGTGACATTCCATGTCCCAATGGCCAGCTTCTGTAGCCGAGGATCAGACCGCCAGGGTCCCCGCCCTCGGCCACCACCCATTCCACAATGCACCCGACCCCTTTGGCCCCTCCCACAGGTGGTGAGCCTATGGGAAGGGGGACCCACGTCTCCTCTTCGGGCTGTGCCCGGCCGAGCTCCATGGGTGAAAGCCCGGCCACCAGGCGCTCGCCAACGTGCCCCTCCTCCGGGCCTGGCTCCAGAGTGGGGCCCCGGTGACCCGCGTCCGGGCGAGGGAACATTGTTTCCATTTATATTATTCATCATAAGGGGTCTTGTGGGCTGCGCTTTGTCTCGTCCCTCACCTAGGACCTGTCTGCCTTGGGTGACCCTACTAGGGGCATAAAGCCCCTGACAGCATAGCTCCTAGGATCATTGGGACACTCAAACCCCTCCACCACGGTAAGGTGGCAGCCCAGGGAGAAGTCTCCTATGACTTCCTATGACCTGGAAAATAAATTAATAAATTCCACCTTTTTTATACAAGTTAGTCTCATTGAGCCTCGAGGTCTCATTTACAAGAGAGATCTGTTTTAAGCAAAGAACACAGATGAGATACAGACAACAATAGACAATTGAGTCAAATTATATAAAATTAAAATAGAAGAACTGATGTAAAAAATTAAACAAAACAGCTACAACATGAAGAATGTAAAATGCGAAAAACAGGAACATGTTTGCATTGTGTTTTTGCAATGAACTTAGCAGTTGTTTAAAATCCCTTGGAGTAGAACTAGTAGTAGAGTAGTATCCCTTGAATGGATTAATGAATCAATAAAACAAATCTGCAGTAAGTAGGAGAGGTACTAAAAACACCAATGTTAGAATAAAATCAAAAAAGGCGTTCAATACAGGATCAACTGGACTTTATTTGTTGCAGAAAACGTTTCGACTTCTGTCCAGAAGTCTTTTTCAATTCTGAATGAATGAAAGCTGTGAGAACGAGAAGTTTTATACAAGCCACGCACCAACATATGAAATTGGAAACTGAAATAACACCACAAAATACCTAACATGCCCATTCTATTTAAATTGACAAAACAAAACAACACATCACACCTGGGGGTTTGTAACACATACATGTAAATTGAAAGATCCTTAACTGTTAAGGTGTGATCTTTCAATTTACATGTATGTGTTACAAACCCCCAGGTGTGATGTGTTGTTTTGTTTTGTCAATTTAAATAGAATGGGCATGTTAGGTATTTTGTGGTGTTATTTCAGTTTCCAATTTCATATGTTGGTGCGTGGCTTGTATAAAACTTCTCGTTCTCACAGCTTTCATTCATTCAGAATTGAAAAAGACTTCTGGACAGAAGTCGAAACGTTTTCTGCAACAAATAAAGTCCAGTTGATCTTGTATTGAACGCCTTTTTTGATTTTATCATGTCCTGGACGACTGAGAATCTTCACCAGCACAATGTTAGAATACATTTACTTTATTAAAATACCACAATTAGTGCTCAGTGATTTATCCTAAGGCTTTGTCCATAGGCAACATTAAAATTGTGGAAAATATGTTTTTGCTATTCCACAACTTGGTTTCCCGGTTTTATGCTGTTTATTTATTTATTTATTTTAAACCTACCCCCCACACCCCTTTCCTTCTGATAAAAAAAAAATCTGCCAAAAGTCATTGTAAGTCCTCTCACATCTGTCTCTACAGTTTACCCGCGTCCCCACGCCAACCACCCTCACCCCAAAGTCCACCATCCCACCCCACACCAGGCTCCTCCATTTCAGCCTCTTGGGATCTGACCCTGGCCAAATGTCTGACAGCTTACTAAACAGAATGGCCTCGTGATCCGCATGGAGATAAACATGCACACATACTGTACATACACACACTCTGAACCTTGCTAACACAGTGGGTATCTGTTTGGCAGTTTATGGGTGATGCAGTGCATTTGTTTGTATCTGGATGATTTTTTTTAAATCTTGCAACACTATACTCAGTGGTGGGCAACGCTAATCAAAAAATTAGTTCCACAATTTCTAAAAGGCTTATTAATTTTTTTAGGTCCACAATTTCAAAAGCACAAATGTCTTATGAAAATTAGGGGAAGCTAATCTAATCCGCTATTTATATTCGACAATTGGTAGCCGGCAGCGTTATGCAATATTTGCACTACACTGCCAACTGAAAAGTAACTAAAATGATCCTAAAAGGATGAAATTACAAAAATCAAAGGATTTATTTAATACTTTACGTACATATATTCTATTCGGCCACGAAATTAACAAAAAAGAGAATGATCTTTTAATCCCTAAAACCACTTTTAAATCTCAAATACACGGGTGTGTCGCCACCGCAATTAACAAAAAAGAGAATGATCTTTTAATCCCTAAGACCACTTTTAAAATCTCAAATACACGGGTGTGTCGCCACCGCATTTATACATAAAAGTAACCCAAATACATAAAACTAACGACTCACCGTCGAGTGGTTGACACAAAACACACAATAAAATCCTCCGGCCGCGTTAATTTGGCTTGAAACAGCGGGGTTCTCTGCGGATTTATCCAAGTAACCCAGCACAACCAGCTAGCCACAGAGTTAGCGTCCAGTTCACCTCTGACCCGGAAGATGTCAAGATTCTATAGGTAGTCAACAGATTTAATGAAAAGTAACTAAAATACATAAAACTAACGACTCACCGTCGAGTGGTCGACACAAAACACACAATAAAATCCTCCGGCCGCGTTAATTTGGCTTGAAACAGCGGGGTTCTCTGCGGATTTATCCAAGAAACCCAGCACAACCAGCTAGCCACAGAATTAGCCCCCGAGTTCACCTCTGACCCGGAAGATGTCAAGACGGTGAGGGAGGGGAAAAAGGCAAAACAAGCAGCTACGGAGCCAGCATAAGAGCTTCTAAATAGTTTATTCGTTTTTACTGATAGATAATTAGTTATTAGCGGTACTGCATTTTAAATAAAAATAGCACAAATCCGCTTATGAATTATAAAAGTTAGTCACTCCGCTGTTACGCTGACAAAAATGTTAGGTCCGCTGTAAGTGGATTAGTGCATTAGCGGTCCCTTGCGTTCATGTGCCCTCCTTTGTTAGATATGATTGAGACAGTTTACACATCTTTTTTGGATTTAAAGCTGTGAAGCTCTGTGCTGTGAAGCCGGTGTGCGCTCCTCGTAGTAATTAAATAATTAATGATATCAGAGTAACTACTTTGTGACAAGTTGTCCGCTTCGTCTGCCATGATTTCTTTCTCCAACTCATTTAACTCTGACCACTGCCAGCCTTGGTGAAGCTAGTAATGTATTTAGCTGTGGTAGCAGACTGTGTGTTTGTCTGCCATTTCTGCCTTTAGGAGTGGCGAAAAACCCGGTATTGCGCAATACTCGCCAGTATGTGGGAACTATGTATAATACTGTTCTTTGCACCAAAATGAAAATAGGAAATGAAGATGTTGACAGTGTCATGACAATGACAAGTTTTTTTTGTTTGTTTTCAGCACTGGGGCTCTAAAATTGTACCGTAGAATAAATGTGTTACAGTTGGCCTGTGATTGTATCTAGTTTTTAAACTATCTTAAGATGGTTGATGTGAATCCAGTAATGAACATGTAAACTCAGAATGAGGCAGTTTGACATGAGGCACTTACTGTACATGCTCATTTATGGATGGTTGGCACTGAAATAATTTAGCGTTCAAAGGTGTTAAAGAAAGAAACAACTTTGCTTCAAGTCTTTGATGGTGATGTCTGATTCTGGATAGCAGTGAGTCACAGGGTTTTGGATCTGGCTAACACACACACACACACACACACACACACACACACCACACACACACACACACACACACACACACAGGTGGTGTTTCACTTGCACTCATAGGAGAAAGTGACTGATTGACTACCATAATTTCTGGTCTATACATAGTTCCCATGTGACGTAACATCTGTGGAATTTCCGGGTTTACCCTCATGCGTGGAGGCGGAGCAGCAGTTACAGCACAGTCTACTGGCTGTGTATTTTTCACGTTGTTTTTTTTGTTAATTTATAATTAATTGCAATGGTTACTTCGTGTTGGGTCAGTGGGTGTTCCAGTCGGGTAGACGTTTGGGCAACGCGCAGGTTTCACTTAATCAAAAAAAAAAGTAAATGTGAAGGATTTATCTCATTGGAGAAGCTCACAGCAGCCCCATCGCTCTCTGACTGCTCGGATCTGCTCTGAAGACATCGTGCTTTTGGCTGGTAAACAAAATATTCTACATAAATCATTTTGTGAAAATGTCAGAACAATGTTAGAGTACAACTGTCTGTGTGTTGGAGCAGCACCGTCTTGCTGTGGTTAGCTTAGCATCTCGCTAACGCGACAACGGCCTCCTCATGCCTGGACAACGGTCAGGACCGGCGGGGAGACCGCCCCAGTGGAGGAAGGAGGACGGGAGCCAAGTCGTGCGGGCGACGCGTCGGCCCCATGGGACGTGTCCCCGCGGCCGCGACAGATCCACGCCGTCCGACCTACCTGAGCTCGCCGCGAGCCTCCGTGCGACGGACCCTCCGCATCCGCTCCAGATGCTAACGCTACTTGCTAACTTCCAACACGGTAACACTCAAAGTGCTGGTCCTGGTCCGTGTTCAGCCTGGACTGTTTGTTGGCTGTGTGTTATTTTAGTTAAACCTTTATTTAGCTGGTTAGATATGATTGAGACAGTTTACACATCTTTTTTGGATTTAAAGCTGTGAAGCTCCTCGGTGTGCGCTCCTCGTAGTAATTAAATAATTAATGATATCAGAGTAACTTCTTGGTGACAAGTTGTCCGCTTCGTCTGCCATGATTTCTTTCTCCAACTCATTCAACTCCGACCACTGCCATTTTGCTCTTGTGCCTTGGTCAAGCTAGTAATGTATTTAGCTGTGGTAGCTCGAGTCTGTTTGTCCGCCATTTCTGCCTTTACGGGTGGCGAAAAACCCGGTATTGCGCAATACTCGTCACGTGTGTGGGAACTATGTACTGTACAAGCCGCTACTTTATTCACACACTTTAAATGCTACAGCTTATACAAAGCTGTGAATAATTTATGGAAATTTTTTTCATTAATGTCCAATGAAATTGTCCATTGATGTTGTTAGCTGTTTAAATTAAGTAAAAAAAAAAAAAGAAATGGAGGGAGGAGAGAACGGGCAGGGTGACTTGTTGCATGTGTAGCATGTGACTCTCACGTGCATTGATCAGACCAACTGTATACAATTTTTTTTCTTCTTCCGACTGCTCCTTTCATCAGGGGTCGCCTCAGCGAACTGTCACACGAAGACTTGGCAATTATTTTTACGCTGGATGTCCTTCCTGACTCAACCACAGACCACTGAGCTACCACAGCCCTCTGTGTGGAGCTGACATCTGGGGCACTCTGACCAATGAAATTACAGAGCAGGTCGCAGTTGACCAGTGAATCTTCTGATTACTACAGTAAATCTGAGGCACTTGCACTAAATTCTTCAGCTCAGTTATTTTTCACTCCATGCACAGACCATGTTCATCTGTTCAGCGATCAGGAAAATGCACAGAACTTCATAAGATGCAGCTTTCAAAAGTTAAAAGTGATCGATGTGGCTGTTGAAGAAGGAAAGTGATCTGCCGCCCGTAAGCTTGGCATCAACAAATCGATCTGTTCTCAGCTCAGCTGTGTGTTCATCACCCTTAATCTCTGCATGCATGCTGCTGGGAGGACTCGGTTCTTTGGTTGTTTCAGAGCAACAAAGTATTTGCAGTCATTCGACATCACATGTGAATCGTGCATTTAAAGTGGCACTCTGAACTGAGAGAGAGACTTGGATTACAAGCTGCGACACATCAGTCAACAAAATTGGCCGCATGCGCAAAGCAACAATAGCTAAAGTTTGCCAGTGGATCCCGACAGCGTGGAGTAGTGTAAAAAAATCCACTATCATCAACGGTTTCCAAAATGTCTGCATGGTGAAGAGGACGGCTCAAAAGAAAGTGATGTCTCAAGTGACAGCACTCTGACACTGAAGAAGAGGACTTCAGTGGTTATAGTGCACAGGAGGAAGATGAACTAAGCAATAAGTGACATTTCCTGGTAAGCTAGCGGTACTGTATTTTTTTTATTTAAAAACAGCCGTGTTAAAGGCATTGTTCTGAAAAAGCATTAACCGTACTGTACGTATTTGTGTATGTTACTGGTACGTGTTTAATTATAAGTTTCAAATATTTTCTGTGTTACGTCTTTCTGTGTAAATAGGCTTACACACAAACGTGGCTAATTTATGTACAAAATAGTTTTATTTTTTATTTTACTTAGTGTGCGGCTTATATTCAGGTGCCTCTATAGATGGTCAATTAAGATAAATATGATGGGGCTCCCTCTGTTCCCACACATCTGGAGTGGGTAAAATGGATGGAGGGCAGATGGAGGCATGATCTATTGTAAAATGTGTGTGTGGAGGAGTGTGTGTGTGAAGTGCACTGTGGTCATGAGCTCTTTATCATGGTAGAAACAAACAAGCTTCTGTTTTTTGTGAAAGGTGAAGACAGACAGACCACAATAGGATTTTTTTCCCCCATTAACTGTTTTGTTTTATATGTTAAGCTCATTGCATTAAACAAATTGAAAACTTGTCCAGCATGTAGGATGGAGGCAGAGATGGACGGACAGATGTGTCAGGAGCTTTTGGTCAAGGTTTTATGGATGTTTTAACTGCTATGACTGAGAATGATAACTGCCCATGAATCATGTGTTTGAGTTATTTTCTCTCTCAAGCTATACATGTGCAAAATTATTTGATCGGATTTAAATGTTTTCAGATTAAATAATCTGAGTGTATGGTTTACATGGGTACAATCCGTTTATGGCGAGCGTTTCATGTTTACATGCACACTGTTCGGATTATGAATGGGTATAAACCACTTGTCTCATTCTGATTACAAATTATTTTGGATCAAGTTGAATTAACAAAGAATAATCTGAATGAGGTGTTTACATGACACATTTTTATTCTGAATGGCTGTTTAATCTGATTACTTATGTCCTTGTAAACATATGAGCGGGCTGAATGCGGAGCTGATTTGTTTCTGCATGTGCAGCTGGATGGCCAAGGTCACCAGTGTCTGCCTGTGAGCCAGGATCTGATAAGCATATAAAAACAAACCTCGCACGCTGCCCGTGGCATATTCTCGTGACTGGGCTCCGTGCATGAAAAACTTCTGTGCAGAATCAGAATGCTTTTGTTATCCTTGCACAGTGAAGTACAACAAAAAGTCTTTCCGTACAGCCGTCCTAAATATGGACAGAAGTGTACAGGGGGCTGCGGCTTCTACGGTGTTGCCCTTATTGTTTAGATAAGAAAATGGGAAGAAAACACGAGAGAGGTTTAAAAAAGGATCTCTCACACCGTGTCCTTGACAGGTCATGGTTTGAGGCATCAAAAAAATCTACAACAGCAAAGCAACATAAATAGACATAATATATAGCATGTGGAGTGGGTAGTGGGCTACGAGATCCTGAACTGTTTCAACAAACATTTTGTTGCTTCTAGTTCATTATTTGACACAGTTACTAACGGAAAATCAGCCACTTCATCTAATAACCAAACTTCTACAAATCAAAATTTTCGTACAAGTTTATCTTCAGAAAATCACACCTTTTCCCTCGTTCTCAGTCAGTGAGGTAAAAAACTGTTAAAGGACAACACCCACCATGTTTTCAAATTGCATCGCCATTAATATGTAGTAGTGACTTAAATAATAAAACAGGAGTGTTTTATTGATAGTGTAGAGAAATAACGCTAAATGTGTTATTTCATGACTTAAAGGAGATTTTAACGCAGCAGCTCCGGCAAAATGTGTCCCTCTCCATATATGGGCATCGACGTCATTCAAGGATCTACCTTGAAACGGAGACGGAGTTATAACGAGCATCATGCATCAACGTAGCTTTATTATTTCTGACCAGAGTAGTTACGAATACAACTAAGAAAATGCTGAACCGATGGGTTGCCCAGTTCTGCAGCAATACCTCGAAGGATGGCGTTAGTGTTCATTATTTCCCAACATCAAAAGGATTCAGACTGCATGGATAAAGTTTGTTCAAGTCAAACGAGCTGACTTCATTGCTCCATCGCGTAGCAGTGTTTTGTGTTCAAAACACTTTAAACCGGAAGACTACGAGTCAGCAATGATGCAGGCATTTGGATTTAAGGGGAAAAGTGGTACGAGACTGAAGGAAGACGCTGTGCCAACTGGAAAATTGGACTCATCTCCCTCCGAGGACCAACCAGCGAAGAAGGCTCGCACCTTGACAGTTGTGAGAAAACGGGAGGTTTTGCGGGTAGGACTTTTGCTCAATTAATTTTTTTTATTTTTGACATCAGAACAGAATGAATAATTGAACAGGCTTTTAAATGTACCATAGTTTGGTAATATTCACGTCAATTTTTCATGAAAATCTGTGTCGCTATCCTGTGGCTAGTTAGCATAATGCTAATGCTAATGCTAGTTAGCATAATAATGTGTCCATCAGTTCTCGTTTTTTCTTGGCATTACATTGCAAGGAAATAATAAACATCCCCCAATGTCTGAGTTAGGCACAAACGTAACTGTGAAGTGTGTACAACTCTGCAGCCGCTCGGTGTGTCCGCGGCTGCAGCAACGGGTGAAGTGAGGTTTTACCAACACAGTCACACTTACATGTGTAAGGATGGAGGATAAAAAATGACTGGTTATGACTGTGTGGCAAAGTCGGAATGTAAGATCCATTGCAGTGCCTTCTGGGGCGGCCGTGGCACAGTGGTAATGGCAGTCGACCCCCGATCAGAAGGTTGGAGGTTCGAATCCCGCGTCCGCCCACCATGTGTCGTTGTGTCCCTGGGCAAGACACTTAACCCCAAGTTGCTCCCGGTAGGTCTGGATGGCGCCTTGCAAGGCAGGCTACCACTACCGGTGTATGAATAGGTGGATGGCTGGTATTGTAAAGCACTTTGGGGCTCCTCACAGGGGGCTAGAAAGCGCTATATAAATAAGCTCCATTTACCATTCTGACTGGATCCTTTAATTACGTCATTCCGGAGTTCGGCAATCATCTGCGGGGTTTCCGGATGCTTCCGGGACTCCGTTGTTTTTTTTGTATTTTTTTTTTACACTCGCCTGGCCCAAATGCAAAAATGAAAATAGACATCATATTCTACTACAGTAACTGTCCAATATGGTGAATTGTTACTGTCACGGTGGGTGTTGTCCTTTAAAATGTTTTGACTCTAAAAAATCTGCTGGTCCAGATGAACTTCCACCTTATTTCTCAATTTCTGGCTGCTCATATTATCACAGTCCCTGTGACCCACATCTTTAATCTGTCCATAAGCCAAAACTCCATTCCGGATGCTTGGAAAACAGCCTTTGTTCTTCCTTTGCTGAAGGGAGGTGACCCCACCTCACTGAACAATTATCGACCAATCTCTGAACTCTGCACTCTAAACGTTGCTGTCTTGAGGTGTTTGTTGTAAAACACTTCCACACAGCGGACACGTTACAATGAAAAGTTAGCTAGCTGTTAGCTACAGTGCTACTGCTCGTTGTAGCTGGCTGCAAACTATGAACTGGATTTCCTGAATGTGAGGCGAGTCTTCTTACTCTGGGTTCATGAGACACGCCTCCATTCAGGAAATGCATTCCATAGTTTGAGGCCAACGTGTGGATATGTTTCATCAGATACAGATATGCATCATGGATCGGAAATATTGAAAGGTTAGATTGGAAAAATCAGATCTGTAAATTATGCTGGTATCGGAGGCTGATACTGATACCGGGTCGGCCCCATCCCTACATCTAACCCATCACACCTGAGATACACCCAGGTGGAGCAATGAGCAATGATGCAAGCTGCACTGAGAGCAATTAGGGATTAGGTGTCTTGCTCAGGGGCACCATGACATGTGGGGCATGGTGGGGAGTTGAACCTGTGACTTTCTGGTCCCAAGTCAGCTGTCCTACCTCTTTCCCATCTCAGCCCAGTCGACCCTATCACATGACCTGATTTCACTTTTATGTGATCTGTTCCTGCATGTTGTGAGTCTGTTTTGCAGACAGTTTTGCTCCTGGATGCTTCGTTAATCTTTATGTTTTTGGATTAAACACTACTAAGGGTTATGTCTCGTGAACTGGTTGGACAAAGGTGATTTATTAACGGTATATATTCTAAACGGCTAACATTAAATGAAAACACCTCTGCGTTCAGAGAATGGATTCCCTGCCCCAACAACAGAGACTCCTTCACTGTCTCCAGAACTGAATCTTTCTGCAGACCTCAGTTACACGTGTAAGAATTTTAAAATGTTGACACAAGAGCACACACCTTTGAACATCAAAGAACCACACACATACCCAAACATCTTCCTAAACTTTAAAAGAGACGGAAAACAAACGGGACTGAAATAAACTTGATCTATGTGGCGGCTCCTTTTTAGTGCGACTTGGAAAGAAAAATAATGGCCCTCATGCACAAAAATGTTCGTATTCTTATCCTAACTTCCTCCTACTTTTGTTCGTACGAAGCGTTCGTACGAACATGCCACGTCAGATCCAACAACGTCTTCTATAGTCAGGAAATGTGTGTATATGAGCTGTGTAAATAATGATGAATCCCACCTGTTCTATTCACGTGCTCGTGCACGCGAGAGGTTATTTACATAATTCCCACCCCTCAAAACACCATATAAGGATATAGTTTCCTGCCACCGCGAGCAGGAAGTGTCCATTCATTCCGGCTTTTATGCGTCAGAAAACACACAAACGCGTTTGGCGAATTAAAATTGACTCGCCTTTGATCATAGTGTCAGCCCCGGATCTGAGCGCAGACCCGCACAGAATACAGATGACATCAGTGAGCGCCCACAGTCAACAGGCAGTTTATATTAAAAATGACATGAGACAAGCTGTTTCGCCTTTCTTCTCCCCTGGGTCTCTGCAGCAGCGCTGTGTGTGTGTGTGTGTGTGTGTGTGTGTGTGTGTGCCGACAGAGGCGCGTGGCGCGTTGCGTGGCACACCGGGTGGTCGACATGAGTGGGGGCGCGTTGCGTGGCACACCGGGTGGTCGACATGAGTGGGGGCGCGTTGCGTGGCACACCGGGTGGTCGACATGAGTGGGGGCGCGTTGCGTGGCACACCGGGTGGTCGACATGAGTGGGGCGGGGGCCGCGCGCGGGTCGCGCAAGGTGGTGGACGTGGGGGGGGGTTGATGCCGCTTTAATTAAACCAATATGTGTGGTTGCATTTAATTGTTTAAACTCGAAATATTTTCTAAATAACGAAATATAAAGTTATTAGTGGAGAAAAGGCAGTCTGGATGACAGCAGACTGACGCTCCTAAAATATACGACAGGTCTGGACCACACGTAGATTCTGTTCGTATCTGAAAAAAATCCTAGGATACGAAAACATTGTTGGATGCCACAAATGATCCCAAATCACTCGCACGCACAGTATACGCACAATTCTGTGCGTACGAACGGTTTGTGCATGAGGGCCATTGAATGCAACAGGAAGGGATCTGAAGTCCTTGAAATTTAGTTTCCCTTCACCGCCTGGTGAGCAGAGTGCCGGCGAGGAGCAGCAGCTTTTCATCTGTGTGTGTGTGTGCGTGTGTGTGTGTGTGTGTGTGTGTGTGTGTGTGTGTG